>KE505181.1:491423-512801 GCA_000441515.1 Elaeis oleifera | reverse complement strand
CTTTCGGTATGGCGTACCGATACGAGACCGGTACGGTACGATACGGACGGTATGGGGCGGTACGGGGCGGTATGGCAGCCTACAAGCAGCCTAAGGTTTTATTACCGTCAATTCACTCCAGGCTACAAAGAGCCTAATAGTCCCTAATTTTATGCTCTAAAATTTCTTAGTACATTTGTGTTAAGTTCCATTTATTAAGTTCCATATAGTTCATATATTACAGTATTAGTTTATTAATGATCTCTTTAAGCAAAGATACCATGAAGATGAAATAAGGTAATAGCATGGACCATGAATTGCCCAATATTCATGTTGCTTCCCTGTGAACTTTTCTGGCTGGTTCATGGGAAAGATTGGAGAGTACAGGTGGATACCTGCTAACTTGGCCCATGGATTGCGGATGCAGCCTGGTAGGTTCCATTAATTTTGAGCTGTCCAAGTTCTTTAAAACTTGTTTGAGTCTTAGATCCTATGCGTTGTATGTTAAAATGATCTTTTAAGCAACTTGTTAGCTTTTTTTTTTTGGTTCAATCATTTATTTTAGCTTATTTTATAGTAAGTCAATATATGCTTTTTCTGCGATACTAATTTAGAAAAGGATTTTATTTTAATTAATCTACATGCATAACCATAACAAAACTAACTCATCGGAACAAATTCATGAAGCTAGGCTTGTTGATTGCTAGATACAGTTTAAAGAGAAGTAAAATTCCATATATGTCCCATAGTTTTCCAAATATAATTTGATACTTCTTATTTTCTTAAACATCATCATTTATTATTTCCAAATGATTGATAATTGCAAATACATTGTAATTCGGTTACTGGAATTGCTGCTTCATAGTACTGACCAATACCAGTATGATACCATGTGCTGGCCATGGCCAGTATGACAGCCATTATTGGTCTAGTAACAAACTATGAAGACTTCATGCTACTAATACCAGCAAAATGCTGTTTAGTATGTTTCTGCTGTTAAATGAAGTAATTTGATGCTTGCATAGAATGTGCTAAGGCACTCTCTTACTATGCCTGTTTCGTATGGACCTGCTATTTAATCTTTTGGCTGTATCTGCTTCAGTGCTTCTGCTAATTATATGTCAAATCTGCAGGTTCTCTTTTGCAGCACTGAGAATGGGCGCTCATCTTTTGTGCGGCAGCTGGAACCTGATTGGCATATTGATTCAAATCCTGAGATCATATTCCAATTGGCTGTAAGTGACTCCCGTACAATTTAAGTCTCCAGAATGTGGGTGTGTTCCTCTGTCAAACATCTGCATAGGCTTGTTTGCATGTTGAATGAAAATATTGAATTTCATTAATTGGATATATGTGCAATATATATTGTGCATATTTTGTTTCTTGCTGAAAAATCAAATGTAAATTATGAAACCAAGTACATAATTTATTTCGCTGCTTGTTAAAAAGAAGTTACTTGGGATGTTGACTGTCTATGATATATTTCATCTGGAAGAACAAAATGCAGATTCCTACCATCACTTTGCAGCTACAAACGAGTTGTCTGTGTTGTTTTGTGCACCGTTACATATAAGCTTCACACATAAGTATATATGACATTGTTTAGCCATATTAAGTTTGCTTTGCTTTTGAGATTTCAGAGGTTCATCAAACATGAACTGTATATTTCGCCAAACAGACCTGAACGCACAGCTTCTAATGTTTTCACCTCGACAAGCTTGGAGCAGTTCTTTGGTGTTTCAGCGTGAGGCTAATATGTAAGTTTTTGATTAATTAAGCTATCACTTGTAAAATCTGTTTCCTTCTTATGTAGTTTTACTTTTAAGGTGTCATCGCCACAAAATATATTCTTGCATCCTGACCATCCAACCAGATGAAGCTGGGAGGTGCACTCCAGTTTGTCAAATTATTTATGTCTAAGCACAAAAAATTTCTGAACATGATACTATATCATCTTTATCCTGCCACCGCCACCGACTAATACGAACCCTACTTGCTTAAGAGTTCAGATTCCCTGGGTTTCCTTTCAGGATTATGCTACAAGACCCTATAACATATTTTATCAGATGGTTGTCTTGGTATTTTGCAGATTAAAGGTCCATTTATCACCAGTCCTCTCAAAGGATGTTCTCAGAGAGCTACAATTTGTAACTTAAAAAGCATGTTTATTGAAGAGCTCGTTTTTCTATTTTTAAATATACACAGCAAAATTAATACAAGCGTACAAAACCTATGATATCTGACTTCCTCCTGAGGCCATTACATTTACATGTGATGGGGACATTGGGATGACTTGTACTGTATCCTATACCATAGTCTGTATGGTACTTTATTGTAAGATCCAGTGCAATTCAGGTTTTCACTTCGTCTTTGATAAACCATTTTGTGTTAGATTTTGTGAGATTTGTTGGTTGCAGATGGTGATCACTGATCTGTACCATCTCAGGAATTCTATAAGAAATTTGTTGTTGAAAGAAATTGAAATGCAACTGTAAGAATTTTTTAGGCTAGTTAATATTTCAAAGAACATGGATTAATTGATGGTTATGTTTTGTGCGATTTAGTGAAGTACTTTTTTTTTTCCCGATTAGTTGGAGGCAACTTTAACGTTCTAAAGGTACAAGTTGGCTATGCTTAACACATGGTGGATCGTCTAAGTTAATCTACATCGTTTGCTGGGTTCTATTTAAAATTTTGGCTTTAGACCCTCCGGAAAACAGATGGCGTGGATCATGTTAAAACTCTCACCATGTATTGACGAGAAGATAATAAATTTGTCATGCACTGATAAGTCAAAGCCTTTACCAACAAGATAGACTTCAGGCTCAGACTTGTTAACACTATATGACTTGGGATGGGCTTGCTTGACACAGTTTAATGAGGGAGGGAGGGAGAGGGAAATATGAAAAATTCACCATCAAAAGTTGCTTGAAAACAATTATTAAACTTAATGTTTGTCATCCATGTGGACCTTCCACTAAAATCTCGGCAGAACCTCCAATTAATCTTGGCTTATTGGAGGCCTTGAGTAAGTTCTAGAACTTCCATCATCAACCTTGCAATGAAATTAGCTACTTTAGAATGTTGGTGGACAAACTGTAGGACCCAAAACTAGAAAGAAAACTGTGTCGTTACCTGCTTGAAACTGCAATATGAGAGCCAAACCATCAAGCTTTGTGGCCATCAACTCTGATAGCTCATCTAAACTCAGACCTTAACTTTCATAAATGGGGGCCATCTATCAACTCTGATAAGTCCTCCAAACTTAGACCTCAACTTTCATAAAAGGGCCGGATTTCTCTAATTCTTGATGTATTGAAATTTTCAGTGACATCAGTCTTTGCTATTGATTTATCATTTTATCATGTATATTATCTGTTAAAAATTGTGTGCTGCTGCTGCTAGGAGAGGTTGCACAATCTGTCGCTTCCGTATCTACAAAATTGAACATAGTGTGTCACTACGTATCTACAAAATTGAACATAGCTTGTATTTATTATTTGGCATCATGCATATCAGCAATGTTTAACTGCCCTTGAACAAACCTTAGAATTACTAAAAATCTGGCCTCAAAACTGAGGCTTAAACCAAGGAAGTAATTGAAGAAAGGAAGTCCAAAAAAAAAAAAGACAATGCTTAAATTATGAAAGACTTACTTTGCAACAACTAAAAGGGATGACTGGTGTTTGTCTTTCCAAATACAATTCTTATTGCTCAATTGATTTCGATATGAATAATATGAAGAATAGCCCACCATACTTCTGTTGCATATCTTTATCACATGCTTGACTCACTGGGCGATTCATCTTACTGAAATACGAGCGAGTTGAGATAGTTTCCTTAAGAGAATGTTCTTCAAAACCCTTGATCAAAATTTTTTTGATTGAAATTCTTGATCAAAGATAAGAAGAGCATCGTGGCAAGTTGGAATTTTGGTATCTTGAGATTTTGACAGTATAAAATATCCTGATTGATTGCAACAAAGGGAATCTCATCAATGAATGGTAAACTAAAGATATTTCTTCATTTGCAAAATGATGGTAGCGTGGTTCCTTGATAAGCTTATAAGGTCTTTAAACTCTTCAAAAGCCCAACATTTCTTTATGAACTAAAAGATACTTTTCCATGCTGAAAAGCTGGCTGGTGATTTTGGTCTTTGCTTCTAAAACTTAATGTTTCCTAGTTTATAAAACAATTTTGGCTTCTAATTGTCGGCAAGAAATGGAGAGCTCTATTTTAGTCAGGAGCAAGTCTTGATATACAAGTCGTAACTTATTCAACTCAAAAATTGAGCCATTAAGTTTTGGCCTAATTACCTGTATTGATTTAACTACCTTCTACTTCCCATTAATTACTCAATTGGGATTAAATCTTACATGTGGTCCTCGACATTTTCTCCCTTCACATGTTAGCCAATTTAACTCTTCTTGTGCCCAATCCACTACTACTCTCCAGTCAAGCACCACGCTCAATTTTCTTGCATGCACCATGTTATCATTTCAACTCAAGAGGCCACTCTCTTGTTAATCTTGCATGCACCATTTCTTACACCATGGCTGCTAAAACTCCACTCATCAATCAAATATTACTATTCTTCACAAGAGCTACCAGTGTTGGCTTTCTCTATAGGCTGGACTGTTTGCCCAGGCTTGCCAACTATTTGGCCTTGATACTATTTGTTAGGGGAATTTTGAATCCAACCAGGAGAAGGTCTTCATATAAAAGTTGGAATCCATTAGGTTTTAGGCCCAATCAACAATATCCATCCACCTCCAGTAAGTATTCTATATAGGAATTAATCTCGCATCTGTCCTAAACACTAATTAACAATGTGGGATAAGGTTTCTATTCACTGCTGCATAGTTGTTTTCAACCATGATTAGTGCTTTTGATCGCAACTGCACATACCATTTGGTATAAAAATATGGCATAGAAAAGCTTTCCTGACCTTTTCGGTCCTTGCATAGAAAGCGTGAGCTTCGCATTCAGCTTAAACCTCTTAGTAGGTTGTATTAGAGACCTGAAAGCGAGTCCCTCTTCCATCAGGGTTGGCAGGGTGTTTATCCCTCATAAGGCTTTAGTTTGGATTGGCTAGTTGCTTGCAATGTGATACACTGGAGGGTCCAAGTGGTGCTCGCTGCCCATAGACCTTCATTGTTCGTAGTTCATAGCAAGTTGGCAGAATATTATGGATTGGCCTTTGTGAATAAAGGGACGATCTCAACTAAAGTTCTTATTTGTCACTCGGTCTGGACTCAGTACTCTTAATTTGCTAATGCTACTTCATGCTTGATTTGTTCCTCATTCATGAAATTGTTAGTTTCTGTTTGTTGGCTTACTGATGTTTCTGTCATGTTTTACATGTTTTCTAGTTGTGAGCTAACAAGTTATGTCTATTTTAATTTCAAGTACTTCAGGCTGCCTCCATCAGGCCCAATCTAGAGTAGTTGTTGGAGAAAAAACTACAGCCTCCTCGTTGGGATGTCCCTGTCTTTGTTGTGGGGTGCTGTTTGGTCACTTCTCCTTCCCTACTTTATTTGAAGGTAAAGGAACCAACAAAAAATTTATATTTCGAAACGCAGACAGCAGCTTCCCATCTATTCTAATTTTATTAATATATACTTCTCTCCTATACTTCAAAATCAAGGCAAAAGGCTCAGAAGAAGTAATACATTGCTCGTCAGAATATCCAAAGTTTCCAAATAATTAATAAGAAATTTTCTCACCAAACCATTCATACACCACCTGAATCTTCCTGAGTCCCTTTCTCAAACAACCCCTCCGAATCCCCTTACCTTTGTTCCCTTCAACAGCACAAGCATTAGCCCAAGTGCCAAGCAAGTTAAGTTAGGTGGTGGATAGCAACCTCAGCACCAGAACTGGGCTCCTATTACAATCTCCAGAGCCAGCACCTCTTCTTCTACCTCATGGGCATCTGCATGTGAATCCAGGTCCCCGGAGGTCTCGAAAGAAGAATCTGATACAGGTTGATTGGTTTGTGCCTTGTTGTGTTCACTTCTCTGGAGTTGGCCATGCAGCTTCACATATCGCCAAGCATGAGACATGTGACGGTGTTCCCAGGAAGGGGTGAGGGATTTCATTAAGGTTAAGGTCACGCCGAGGAAGCTTTCTTATAGGATGGTGTTCTACTCACTGCTCTTTGTCACGTTATTGCTCCGGTTTGTGTTCGTGTTGACGGCAATAGACACAATCGAGGGAGAGACCGATTGCTCTTCTTTAGGTACGTAGGGGCTCCCTGTGAATTTAGTTTTCTTCTTTGCGTTACATGTGCATGCATGAGGTTTTCAATAAGATGCCATCATCAGTAAGGTTTCCATGACGAGTTGCCAGCTTACATTCCTCCAATAAACATACTTTTGTCGTGAAATTCTAACTCAGTGTTGCTGGGGATTTTATAATTGTAGTAAAAAGTATTGTATTACATGGAACACGTCCATGCAATTGAACCTACATTATAAGCTTTTGCATGCAACGAAACATTGAATACATCTTTTGTTTTTTGGGAAATATAAACTTTGAATGCATGGAAACTCTTTATGTTATTTAACCAAAAACAATTTTGCATTTCTCAAACAAAAGACAAATTCGTATATGGCCTTCCATACTAGTTCAAGATTACATGTATATCTTCGATTTAATAAAGATAATTTTAATTCTGAAGTTTTAAATGAGTTTTGATATCTTTACATGAATTACAAGAATTGTTTTAAAGACTAATGCTATCAAGTGGATAGGCTTTTAAGATAAAGTCTCCTGGTGGTTATATTAAAAATATGTGATGAATCTCACCATCACCAAGCTATGGAGGGTTTAATGCTATTTATAGAGGGCTAACCCCATAATATATCCCAGCACTTATGTCATGCCTCTTTCTACCAAAAGTATCTATAAAAGTAATAATCAAGCCTTTCTTTCATATATAGACTTGACCTGATCAATGGATATGCAGAAACATTCTTAAAATCAGTTAACAGGACACCTGGAAGATAAAAATGGTGTTTTTCTAGACAGACTCTTCCATAGAATAACCCTGTCTAATTTTAGTTGGACCAGGTCACTGAGCTCATGGACCAATCCAATTGCGAAGTAACAAACACAAACGTGCGTATCGCGTCGAGAAATTATTGCCTGGACCACGCCCAGGTAGACCAGCGCAAATCTCGGAGCATATGCACAGTGGATAACACGCAATCGGGAATTCGTGAAATATAAGGGTTAATGACTTAATGTGGCGTGTTATCCACAGTGGGATTTGGGTGGTCTACCAAGGCACAGTCTAGGCAATAATTTTGTCGGTGTTTCTATGTGTTGAATTGGTCCACCAGCATGCAATGGATTACTGACGTGGTAATGGTTGGTCAGAGAGAGAGAGAGAGGACTATAAAATTGATGTGGAATAAGATAACTATAAGTAGTTGGGGCTGAGCAATATAGATAACTATTTAAGTAGTTGGGGCTGAGCTATATCAGGTCCCTGTATCCCTGTTACCAAGTACTTTTAAATGGTGCAAAGGTCTTGCCTAAGATGGCAATGCTAGATTTATCATGTCCAAATTTTAAGCAACCATTTAACATTTGGTATAAATTATTTGATGATACCAGCAACCCAAATATTGATAGATTACTGCCGAAGTTTGGCTGGCCTGTCACAAGATGAATCAAATAGCATAGGACCAAAAAAACCCTTTTGAGTCAACACACTTCTAACAGCCATTAGGAAAGTTGATGCTCATATATGTATAAGTTATGCCAGGTTTATGGTCCTCATCTCATGGTTGGTGAGGATGGTGGGGTAGATAGATCATGGGACCTGAAGAGTTTGGCGTGAGAAATAATTTCACAGGCGGGGCAGCAAAACAAATCTTCTGCTTTCTTTTTCCTTTGACCAGCAGAGACCTCATGTCCAACACTGCGAATTAGGTATAACTCATAAAGCAAAGGTGGTAATATCCAGTGTCTTTTGCATCCTAAACGCTTTCTATAATAATAATAATAATAATAATAATAATAATAATAATAATAATAATAATAATAAAACCCTTTTCCTCTTACAACCAATTTAATTGACACTTTTTAGATGCCTAAGGCCCCATTTCCTTGCTAAACTAGATATTACCTATTTAAAAATATATATTTGAAATGCTCATTGTTGACATATCTTCCATTTCTTACCAAGAATAAAATTTACTTCTTTTTTTTTTATATTGTGAACAAAAACACGTATATCCTTTCTTTGTTTAATCTCAAGTGCTTATTTAAGGTATTTATTTGTTTGGCTTGTGTTGTAGGATGTGTAAGGAAAAAGCTAGGCCCAAGAATATGGGGAAGGAGGCTTGAATCCACGGTAATTAATCATCAAAACTAAGCATCAAAATTCACTCTCTCCAAATTTAACATGAAAGAACAAAATTATATTCTTTACTATTGCAGAAGGTTCCTGAGGAAATATATCGAATACTTGAAGAAGGTGAAATCGAAGAACCTGAGCCAGGATCTGACATTCCACAAACATTAGAAGACTTCATTGCAGAGATGAAGAGCAACAGATCAGATGCCAAAACCTTTGCCTTAAGGCTCAAATCTATGGTACCTTGACTCTTAATTCAAAATATACCGGCCCTTATGTAGGAAAAAAAAATGAAAAAAAAAATGTCGACCGTTGACTTTTGAACGTTGACGTTGACCACGACAGATATCTCTTCTAGAACAAAGGACCAGGACGGCCAAGATCCAGGAGTATCTCTACCGCCACGTGGCATCAGCCAGTATCCCCAAGCAGCTCCATTGTCTGGCCCTGAGGCTGGCCCAGGAGCACTCCACCAATGCTGGGGCCCGGCTCCAGCTCCCAGTCCCGGAGCGGGTCCCGGCGCTCGTCGACCCGTCACTCTATCACTTCGTGCTCGCCTCCGACAATATCCTTGCCGCCGCCGTCGTCGCCGCATCGCTTGTCGCCAACTCTCTCGACCCAAGCTCGGTCGTGCTCCACGTGATCACCGACCGCAAGACGTATGCGCCCATGCAGGCCTGGTTTCGCTGCACACCTTGGAACCGGCGGTCATCGAGGTGAAGGGGCTGCAACATTTCGATTGGTTCGCGAGGGGCAGGGTCCCGGTGATGGAGGCGATGGAGAAAGACCGGGCGGCGCGGTCACAATTCCGAGGAGGGTCATCGGCGATCGTCGCCAATGTTGGCGAGAACCCTGTGGTGGTGGCGGCCAAGTTGCAGGCTTTGAGTCCGAAGTATCAGTCGGTCATGAATCATATTCGCATCCATTTGCCTGAGGTCAGTTTAAAGCAAGCGTTACTTTGTTTCAACTTGCTACTATTGGTTGCACGCCTCATGAATCATGAGTTAGTATGACAAGTTAGACTAAACAACGTCTGGCTAACCTGCAGAATTTATGGGCATCAAGGCCCACACATCATGTCTAATATTTCAACATCACAGGTTGCTTGAGAGTCCTGCATCAAAAAAAAGAAAAAAGAAAAAAAAAAAAAGGGTTAGAAACGTTTCTGATGGGCCTGGAACAGTAGTATCCAGATAATGAGACCTGGCCTACTGATTAGGTATATAGAAGTGTGCAGGGCTTAAGAAAATGTTCAACTGTACTAACTACTGCATTTGGTGGTGTTCAAATTATTGGTAGGAGAGTTGTAGTAGGTGATCCCTTTTGTTATGTTATTTTGTTGGTAACAGTACTCATCATTCAGTGACATGGTTGTTGGCTTTATCATCATTTTCCTCAAAAAACAAATTAAAGTCGGTAAGGGAAGTTGAGCAAAGTTTATCAACCTGATTGGTAAGCTTTGGATGTGGAAGCTATTACAAGTTCAGCCTTCCTTGAAACAAAGTAACATATAAAACCTGTTTACAAAAATGAAGATTAATTATACAAAAAATTTTTGAATTATTTGTAGATTTTTAATTTTTTCTAAATTTTAATTAGTATAATCAGATTACTCAACTTTCTAATTTATTTAATTCGGATTCTGATTGTAAATTCCGTCTAACTACTGTGAAAGAATTGTCACATAATATCATATAACTTGCTTATGTAGCAGAAGAGAATGATGTAGAAAGTAACATGACACGACAATTCTGTCATGGCAGCTAAACAAAATCTATGGTTAGGATTTGAATTAAATGAATTTAAACTTGGATGATGTGGTTTCACTCAATTGAATTTTAAGATAAAATTAAATACTCTCAAATAGTTTAAGATTTTTTTATATAATTAATCAAAAAATAAATCTTTTATGTTTCAAAAGGAAGCGGCTCCCTTTTACTCATTAAAAAGAAGATTGATCCCAAGCATCTGTTGAAGCCAATAGATTATTAGATCAAAGTTTAATGGTTAATGAAGGCATGCGTAAACCAAGAAACTTCATCTATTGGCTTATATTTGTTGTTCATAAGTTAGAGTTGATTAATGTTCATTCCCACTCACAGCCCTACCATCTTCCAAACTAGTTTGGAATAATTTTTTCCTAATCGCGACTTCTAGTTATCCCTTCCTCATAATTAAAACACAGATGATTAATCACGTAGTACTCCTCATAATATGATTTATACTTCGATGGATTCATTTCATTGACTTATGACATATAAATATTGGATGTCCACATAAATATTGCAGTTGTTTCCAAGCCTTAATAAGGTTGTCTTTCTTGATGATGATGTCGTCATCCAAGCCGATCTTTCGCCCCTTTGGGACATCGATCTGGAAGGCAAAGTAAATGGTGCGGTTGAGACATGCAGAGGAGCTGATAAATTTGTGATGTCAAAGAAATTTAAGAACTACTTAAACTTCTCCCACCCTTTAATTTCGGAAAGTTTTGACCCCAACGAGTGTGCTTGGGCATATGGCATGAATATCTTCGATCTTGATGCATGGAGGAAGACAAACATTAGTCATACTTACCATCACTGGCTTCAAAAGGTATGCTTAAAGCTTCTAAAACTTAATTAGAGCTATAATTTAGCAGTTTCTTCATCATTTTTTTCCCTTAGTTGCACCTGAATTTCTAATTGATTTCTCTTTCACTCTTTTTAGAACTTGAAATCAGACTTAAGTTTATGGCAGTTGGGGACTCTACCGCCTGGTTTAATAGCATTCCATGGCCATGTTCATATTATTGATCCCTATTGGCACATGTTGGGGCTTGGATACCAAGAAACACCACCATAGCAGATGCAGAAAAGGCAGCGGTCATCCACTTCAATGGCAGAGCTAAGCCTTGGTTGGACATAGCATTTCCTCATCTCCGGCCTCTCTGGACAAAGTATTTGAAATTTTCAGACAAATTCATTAGAGGTTGTAATATCAGAGCTTAGTAAGATGGATTTGTGAGAGACAGGGAGTGACAATCACTACAATGACAACAAGGAAATGACCACAATGAAGAGCTACAATTTGAATACAAATGAGAGAAAATATACCTGGAAGGCTTGAGGTCATGGAGTGAGATGATGTTGAGATTTGTAGAGAGTTGGAGCTCCTGGATTTGTGATGCTTCAACACTGAAGCAAACTTCTTACATTCTTTTTTTTTTTTAATTTGCTCTAGGCAAGTTTTAGTGTTTTCGGATCACCCACATCTGGTTCTGTACATCGATGGATGCGATCATATTTTTAAAACAAGAATGATCAAAAATTAATAAAATTATGTTGTTATCATTTCATTGATGCACCCAACGTATTAAAAATAGGGTCTGAATTTCCACTTAGAAGGTAAATCTTTATATCTTTATATATATATATATATGGCAGGGCAATTCGTGTTTCCTAAATCTTATTTATTAAACATCAAAGTAAAATATTAGCTAAATTTGGGATAAGCTCCAATAGATGGTGCTTCTTTGTGAATTTTCAGTTGCCCAAGTATTTGGTGGGACATTCTTGCCTAGCATTTGCTGATTAGCACTTTGAAGTCCGTGAAAATTTTGGCCCTAACAACCCCAAACTACAATGATGAGATCGGACTCATTGTCCATTACCAATGCTTGGACAAGTTTCAGGAAGGCCAGTTATGGAACCAAGCATTAATTCTTGTAAAATGTTTTGAACTAATACAGTTTCAGAGATACAAGAAAGATTCCTTATCGACTGTATCAAGTGAGAGGCCACAAATTTCTATCATTATTTTGGCAAAAGATTGTGAACTTAAATCCCAGGAACCAAGCCATAAAAGCTACCTATTTCACATGCACTAACATATCTTGCAAGCCTCCGGTACTGATTAGGAGGGAAGATTGTGCGATCAAGTGAAGAATTCTGAACTATTGGTTCAATGAGGGGAAGACTCTCTCCGTCACGGATGGGGTCATGCACCGACCGCTATGCCCGCTGTCTCACCCTCGATCTCGTGCTCCCTTCTACTCCTCCCCTGCGAGCGAATGCGATTCCTCTCGGCACCCGTCATGATAGCTCATCAAATGCCAACAGGCTTCCCTAGAGGAACATTAATGGCGTTCTTACTCTCCCCACCAGCTCCCAGGGTCAAGAGGTTTCCGATGGTCTATTGGGAAAAAGACCATCCTGCGCCTCTGTACGCCTCTCTAGCAGACCTCAATTCAATTCCTCCCAGCGAAGCAGGGGAGGGTGGTTGAGCACTTATTCTTCATCTCTTCGCGCTTCACAGTTCCGACCTACCACCGGAGCTCTTGGCTCTTTTTTGATGTGAACGGAAGCTGCAACGCAGTCACCTGAACTTTATTCAGAGAAATTTACAGAGATGAAGAGGAGAGAGAAATTTACAGAGATGAAGAGGAGAAACAGAGAATATACAAAGGGATACAAGGAAGAGAAACAGAAAATATAAGAGCTTTCAGAATGAAGCCACAAAACAACATGAGAGTCCGTTCAGAACAACTACAAGACCCAAAGAAATCAAAGGAGAAAGAAGCTCCTTGCCAAGCACACGACAGATGTTTCAGAACCAGCAGACTACTCTGAAGAAAATGGCCAAAAGAAACCGATATATCTAAATCCAAGTGCCTCACCAATGAAGCTTCAAGAACCACCAACAACATGAGAACCAGATTCCAAAGGAGCCAAGGGATTGGAATTAGGAGGGCCAACAGGAACGATGACGACCTTCTGTAGCAACAACCTCGACCAAAAGCAAAACCGAGGGAGGAATCTCAGCAGGAAACAGGTCACTTCAACATAGCAGAAGATAACAAGAATTTCAAGGCAGTCCATAGCCTCTCATGATCGTCAATAGACTTTGAAGTGCAGATGTGCTTCCAGCTGTAATAATATTGCAAGATGTTGTACAAAACTATAAGGACGGATCCAATATTCTTCTTCAAAAATATTCGATTGTTTCATCCTTCCAAATCTCTGAGAGAAAAACAGCCACTAACTGATCCTACTCTTCTCAACAGTCTTGACTTATTCCTCAATCTCCAATCTATCCACAGCTTAAAGAAGTTGCTTGGTATACCTCTCAAATTCAACTGGATTTTAAAAGTAGTCCACAAGCTTCAAACAAAAGATAGTTGAAGAAAAGATGATTTGCAGACTCCAGATTAAACCCATAAAGAAAACACTAAAAACTGATATTCCAACCTTTCTTAGCAAGCTTATCCCTAATGTGCAATTTATTCTTTGAAGCAAGCCAAGTTGGTATCAGAGGGTGGTTCATGTGGAGAAGCAGGAAGAAGTCAGGAGCAGGAAGATCTTCAAAAGCTGAAATTTCAGCAACATCCTGTCTGGGTATTTCTTAAATCGCAGGAAGATCTTCAAAAGCTGAAATTTCAGCAACATCCTGTCTGGGTATTTCTTAAATCTTTTATGATTTGCTGCATTGTGGTTTGGATCCAGCCATGGGAAGTAGCATAAAGATAGATTTTGAGAAGTTTGATAGGAAGGAAAGCTTTCTATATAAAAAGTTTGGGTAGAAGATCTGTTGGTCCAACATGAGTTAGATCTAGCATTGGAGGAGAAGCCTGAAGGGATGACAAATCAACAGTAGATGTCTCTGGAGAAGAGGGTTTGCTTTACGATTAGAAGATGTTTGGCAGATTCGACCTTCTATTCGGTGTTGGAAGAGAGGACTCCAAAGAGATTATGGTCAAAGTTGCACACCCTATATATGGGGAAAACTATGTGCAACAAGTTGATGTTGAAGAAGCGACTGTACAGCCTTTGGATGTAGGAAAGTGAAATATCATGGTACATATCCAGAAATTTGATCAAATCAGCAATGAATTACTAAATATTGGGGTGAAGATAGAGGAGAAGGACAAGTCATTGCTATTGCTATGCTCGCTGCCCCTTTTTATGATCCATTGGTGACAATGCTGCTCTATGAAAAGGAGACACTGTACTATGAAGATACTATTTCGGTGCTACGATCTAATGAGCAAAAAAAAAGTTGACTAAAGAAGGTGTTCCCCAGGAGGGCTTGACTGTAGAGGAGAGATCTGGAAGAGGAAAGAATAGAAGTAAGTAAAGGGAACTATCAAAGTCCTGGAAGGGTAAAAGGAAGCCAAGTGCTTCAAATGCAATGAGATCGAACATTTCAAGCGTGATTGTCCGCTTTGGAAGAAGAACCAGGGAGAAAAGGAGGAGCTGATTTGTTGAGTATGGTGGCTGATCTCGAAGTGGAGGACGACCTCTTGGTAGCATCGGATGGTCACAGAAATAGCATCGAAGTTTGGATCCCAGATTCAGCTTGTTCGCATCATTACACCCGAATGGTCTTGATTTGCTACATACACCAAGATTGATGAGGAAAGTGTGTTACTTGAAGATGATCACCCATGCAAGGTTGCTGGTATAGAGACCATTGGGGTGAGAATGTTTGATTGGATGGTGTAGACTCTCACAAATGTAAAGCATGTACCAAAACTGAAAAAGAATCTTATGTCACTAGATTACCTGGAGCGGAGCGGCTACAGCTTCAGCAGTTATACCAAGAGTGGAGTGTTAAGCATCTCTAATAGAGCCATGGTAGTGATGAGGGGAGGAGGTTGGAGGACAATTTGTATAGGATGGAGGGATCTATGGCGACTGAAGAATTTGATGCAGCAGCTACAGTACAAGATCAGTAGGAGGCTTATCGGTTGTGGCACTTCCACCTAGGCCACATGGGAGACCGAGGGATGAAGGTGCTGAGCAAGAATGGGTTGATCCCAGATCTGAATGGCAGCATTGTAGAGGTGTGTGAGCCATGTCAAATAGACAAACAGAAGAGAGTATAGTTTGCTATCAGCACAGCTCGCAATGCAGTCCCATTAGAGCTAGTTCATACTGATGTATGGGGACTAGCCCTGATTTCAGCCAGAAATGGAGCGAGATATTTTCTCACCCTAATAGATGATTTTTTGAAGAAGATTTGGATCTATTTCATGAAGGAGAAATCAAAAATCTTCACAAAGTTCAAGATCTGAAAAGCCAAAGTGGAGAAAGAACAGGGTTGCAGTGTGAACTATCTGCGGTCAGACAATGACGAGGAATACACCAGCAAGGAGTTCTAAATTTTTTGTGAGTGTGAAAATCAAAAGGCACTTCTCGATGAGAGAGACTTAGCAAAATGGGGTGGCCAAAAGGATGAATAGAACCCTTATGGAGAAGGCAAAGTGCATGAGGTTGTAGGCAGGGCTTTCTAAGGCATTCTAGGTAGATATAGTTGATGTAGCCTATTATCTGGTGAATCGATCACCTCACACCAAGTTAGATGATAGAATTTTAGAGGAAAAATGATCTGGAAAGAAGATGGAGCTGAACTATCTAAGGGTGTTTGGGTGCGCGGCCTATGTGCACGTGGATGTTGGTGAGCGGAGTAAGTTGGACACCAGGTCAAAAAAGATGGTGTTCTTTGATTATCCACATGGTGTTAAGGGATACCAGCTATGGTATCCCTTGGAGAAGAAGGCCATCATCAGTGGAGATGTGGTCTTTGATGAAAACTCATTTCTCCAAAGGTAAAGAGGCATGGAGGAACAGCAAGAGCAGCAGGAGGTCCAGTCGGGCAATGGTGGATAACTAATTTCTTACACTGTTTTGCCTTTTGCAGGTGCACCTAAAGGACTTGATATTTAGGTGGAGCATTCTTTAAAGATGTCTCCACAGGTGGAGAGGGTTGAGATGAGAGATAGAAATCAAAAGGTTCAACAGAAATAAGTTGGACCTAGAGCAGACATTGAGGTTGCACTGCACAAGCCCAAAAGGAACATGAGGCAATCAGATCGATATGGCTTCAAAGAATCGGTATCATATACTCTGGTGACAATGAATAAGGATCCATACACCTATGAGGAGGCAGTAAAAAGCCATGACAGAGATAGATGGGTCCAGATGATGTCCGAAGAAATGCAATCTCTCCATAAGAATCAGACTTGACGGTTGGTGCAGCTGCCATAGGAGAAGAGACCCATTGATTGCAAATGAGTTTACCAACGCAAGGAAGGACCTTCAGAGCAGGAAGGTATCAGGTACAATAAGATTAGTGGCCAAAGGATGCTTCCAGAAGGAAGTATCGATTTTAGCAAGGTGTTCTCTCCAGTCGTCAAGCATACATCCATATGCATACTGTTGAGTATCATAGCAGTACAGGATCTAGAAATGGAGCAGATGGATATCAAGATAGCTTTCCTCCATAGACATCTGGAGGAAAGCATATACATGGAGTAGCCATAGTGGTTCAGAGAGTCGGGGTTTGAAGGAAAAATCTTTTTACTACAGAAATCTCTCTACGAATTGAAATAATCACCAAGGTAGTGGTACAAGCGCTTTGACTCTTATGTGAGGAGCATTGGACTTTTCAAGTGTGAGTTCGATCCTTGTGTGTATGTGAAGACTCTAGAGGATGAGTTTAGATTGTACCTACTATTGTATGTAGATGACATGCTGATAACATGCAAGAGTAGGAGGGTTGTGCAGGAACTGAAGGCAGCCTTATCTCAAAAATTTGAGATAAAAGATTTGAGGCCTGCAAAGAAGATCCTAGGCATGGAGATCTTTAGAAAAGAGCCAAGGGGCTGCTGTATTTATCTCAGAGAGGTTATATTCGAAAGGTCTTGGAGAGGTTCGGGATGAAGGAAGCCAAACCGGCAGCTTGCCACTTGCTGGGCACATCATCCTTTCAAAGACCATGTTGCCATAGACTGAGGTGGAGGCTCAGGAGATGGAGAGAATATATTATACCTCAAAAGTAGGAAGCTTAATGTACGCAATGGTGTATTGTAGGTCGGATCTTGCCCATGCAGTTAGTTAGATAAGAAAGTTCATGGCACAACCTGCAAGGAGCACTAGCGAGCACTGAAGGGGATCTTTAGGTACTTGGTGGGTTCAGTTAAAGTCAGCATCTACTACGGACAATGAGAAGGTACTGAGGGATGCTCTAACATATCCAAGGAGGCTCGGAGGGAGATGGAAGAGTTTGTGGATGCAGATTTTGATGGAGACATGGATACCTGGCGTTCAACGACAGGATTTGTATACAGCTTGAACGGGAGTCCTGTTTGTAGAGATCATGCTTGCAACCATCATGGACTTATCCACTACTAAAGTAGAGTACATTGGCATCACGAAGTAGCAAAGGAGGTACTATGGCTGATGGGATTGGTGTTGGAGATGGGCTTCACATAGGAAGTTGTCAGGATGCACTGCGATAGTCAGAGTGCACTACTGTTGGCACAAAACTCCATCTATTATGTGAGGATGAAGTATATTGATATTAGATATCACTAAATCAGAGAGCTTATGAAAGATAGCAAGGTGGAGTTGGTGAATATTCACACAAAAGAGAACCCAGCTGATGTACTTACAAAGATTCTTTCATGGGACAGCTTTTGCAGATGTGTGACACTGATGGGACTGATGGACAGGATGGAGTTTGCTGAGGCCTTGGAGCACCAAGGTGGAGATTGTAAGACCTAATATAGTACTCTCAAATCTCAGATGGTCAAGAGAAAGGTCAAGGTCCATGACCCATGAGATATTCATGCAGCTTCTAGGGTTAGTTTGGGCCCTAGGGTGAAAGGCTGTTAGCCTTCACAGTCTTAAGGTCTAGAAGATTTGGTTCTTGAGGGGTTAACTTGTATTGGGTTAGGTTTGAGTCTAAGAGAGATAAGATTGGGATAAGTCATGAGTGTACATAAGCTTGGGTGAGCGCAATCTCACCTTGGATTAGCCATGGGAGTTTTTGGGTCAAGCCACATTGACTTTGTATATAAGTATACATTGTACGTGGATTTTGATTAAGCCAATCAATAGAGATCATTTTGTCCCTCAATTTTCTCTCTTTTCATCTCCTCTCTCTCTCTCTCTTTGCATGCAGCTCAAGAACACTAACAAACCCTAGCCACCCCCTCTTGTTCCACTTGCCAAGTTTGCAAGGAGGAAACCCTAGCACCCAGGTTGTTTAGAAAACCCCTTGCTTCCTAGCACCTCCATCCTTATGCCGCCCCTCTTTTATGGTGATTGCTTGCTGGTTCTAGTCCTCCACAAGTCTAGGGATGGTGCTCTAACAGGCCTAAATCCGAGAGTGAAGAAGACCTAGGTCAGAAACTATCTTCGAGCAAAGCTAGGTGGTTCAACAGTAAGACAGGGAAGTAGGCATTTTCCCACCATCAGCTCTGATTGAATAGGAGCTAAATCCCTTAAACAGGGAGAGCTTTGATTCAAGAGGATCCTCAAACTCGATATAGACTACTTTGGTGACTACAGATAGAGTTGAACAAGATCTAAGAGTAAGATTCACCATATTAGAAAGCCGATTCGTAAGCCAAACTTTCAGAGACTATAACTTGGTCATATGATATCTGATTTCGATGATCTTTTTTAAATTAAATATTTTGGAGATTTATGGTATGATGCTGCCATGTCAAGAAGGCTACACTCCAAGTTCTTAAAGTGAAATTACTTCATCTGGGTCCCAAAATGGATTAGCCAATCCAAAAATTTTCTTCAAATAAGACTTTGATTGAGCATAGCTTTCAATATGAAAAAAATTCAATAGAACGATAGAAGATCGAGTTAATATAGAAGTCGAGATCTATTTTTTGAAGAGTTTTAACTTTTTACGGATTATTTCTACTAGACACATCTATTTTAAATAAAAGAGTCCCTTTAGAACTAGAAGAGGAATCCATTCTAATTTGTGTAAGGATGGACCTCATTATTATATATAGAGGATATATACCTCATTTTTAACCAATAAAAAAAAGAGAAAGTAAAGAGACTTGATCCCTACTTTCAAAAAATTCTCCTCTCTTCTGTCTTCTTTTTTTATGAGATTCGAGTTGAGTGAGTTGAAGAAAGTCTTCTTTTCTTCTGATTGGATCACCCTTGATGCCAAGGAACCATAAGTCATCGACCTATTGGCTAGGAGTACCTAGAGGTTTAGGTCCCATGACACTGAAGTCTGTAGGTTGGTAGTCTTGGGGATGCATCCAACTTGTAATGCTTTGCAAGAATGCTTGGTAATGGTGCCACAGATTGGATTGCATTTTACGTTGCTAAGCACACCAGAGACTGGGCTTGGCATCAGAGTCAGACTTGTTCGCAAGCTCTGTATGACCTTTTATTTTTGAATTTATGGGATGTTTGCACACTAGAGTGGCATGATCGTCTGCTTGTATCAAAAAAAAAGGATAGCTTAATATAACCATGAGTAGTAAGGGCTACAAAATTTAGTATTTATAATTCTTATTAATAGTACACTATGAAATTATTAGAGTTGTAAGTTTGGAGTATAGATACCTCATCCAACTTTTAAAGTTGATAGGTGCCAAGATGAATGATCATGGTTGCTTGGTACAGGACATTCCAATTTAGTGCAACCTTTCCATGTTCTCCTCATTTTGTGACCATGGCTTTATGAAGCATGAGATCTCTAGGTTGGACTACCGACCTTTGATGCAAGAGTTGTAGCACCGGGGCACTCGCTATTGGTATGCTAGTGTTTGTATATAAGTTTGCTCGCTTGTTTCCTTGAGTAGATGAAATTAGCCCAACGGTTGTTGAAGTTCCTTTCTCATCATAAGCCTCCATGCTATGAGATGGTAAGCTGATCTCCATAGGAATGACTACTTCCATACTAAAGGTAAGATTGAAAGGTGTCTTCCCAATTGACATCCATTGAGTAATGTGGTAGGCCTATAATATACTAGGCAGTTTGTCCACCCATGGGTCTTTAACTCAATCCAATTTGGTCTTCAAGCTTTGCAAGAAGTATAGCTGGTTACCTCAACCACTTCATTGGCCTGTGGATTGCCAATTGAAGAAAGTCGATGGTCAATGTCTAGCTTAACAAAGAATCCTTAAACTGAATGTTGTCAAACTATTGGTTGAGCTGGTTGAAGGAATGAATTAAGCCTGGTTGGAGTTCGAAGTACTAGAGCCAAGTGGCTTTCCTAAGGGTTGCTAGGAAAGCTTGGCATGTGACTACCTCAATTACTTCTTGTAGCATTGTGGGAGCCTTAAAGCTCTTGAGATGGTCCATTGGATTGGAGTTACCATCAAAGGTCTCAACCTAGAGCATCTTGAATCTCCATGGTAGGGGCTCCTCTATAATCTTCTTAGAGAAGGGGAGCTCAAAATTGTCATCTCTTGATTATCATGAAGGGGAGGAAATAGTTTCCTCCAGAATGCCCAGGTTGTATCTAAATTTTTTTTTAATATTCTACTTATTTATGGATCAAATTCTTACCTGAATCGCAGCAGAACCAGGAATCAAATCTCAAATTATCTGATATAAACCTTTGCGGAGGTTTGGATATGCAGACCCTCTACTTCGCATGCACGTCAGATACCGCAGGATGAACTCTAATCCAATTGACTTCATAACTCAATCAATTGAGGGATGAGATGTGATGAAGTGATACCTCACACCAGCAGGTAGAATGCCCAAGAAGGATCCATGCCCAAGGAGAGGAGGCGGCAACAAAGGGAGAGATGTAGAAGATGAAGGACCTCTCTCTTCACACGCCTGTCTCTCTCTCTTTTCTCCTCTCTCAATTTGATTTGTTTGCTATTCTATTCTCTTCTTTCGTGCATAGATAGAGACTCTCTCTATTTATAGATGATTCTCATGATCTAATGAGAGGAGGACTCTTTATTCAAATCTGATTTGAATTGATCCAATACTCATGAAAGAAGGACTCCTACATGAGATATAATTGCCATCACTTATGACATCCACTTTGCACCCACTCCCACACCCACTTGGGATGCCCCAAATAAGCACCAAACCAATTTTTGATCATACTTCATGAGTGGATATTCCTAGTATAAGTAGGAATACTCATATCTCATCCAAAATAGGTCCGATTCGAGTCCGATTCGAAGTCGGTTCAAAATAATTTCGAAAAGCTGTCAATCCTAAACTCTTTAGGATTTTTGTACCAAGTCTAACTTAAATTTTAG
>KE505181.1:474251-488285 GCA_000441515.1 Elaeis oleifera | reverse complement strand
ATAAATAATTTTAAAAAATATGAATTAGAGCATATTTATGAAAATATATGTTAATTTAATTGAGCAATTTAAGCACCAAAATGAAGAAAATTTTTAAAAATTTAATGCATATTTTTTTAATTTTTCAGGTGAAAATTTGAGCAAAAATGGAGCTAAAATATCCTAAAAATAAAAAAAAGCCTCTGGTGCACGGTGGACCGGTCGGTCGGTCCACAGAGCCAGGGCACGATCCACAGGAATAGTTACGTGGTCCATAGGCACGGCTCACAGCGAGAGAAAGATCTTAGGTACGATCCAACGACTGAGATTCAATCCAACCCAGATCCGATGGTTCAGACTCATTGCCGACTTTGAATAGGACTCTTTTGTGCGATCCGATGGTCCAGCTCCCTCGACAATTTAAGTTGCCCCAGCTCAAGGTCTATGACGGGATCATCGACCCTGTAGATCATCTAAAGATTTTCAAGGTGGCAATGCTCCTCCAGGGAGCATCTGATGCCATCCTTTGCGAGCATTTCCTCCCACTCTCAAAAGGGTGGCTCGACAATGGTACTTAAGTCTGAAGCCAACTTCTACCACTCCTTTGAGAAGCTATACCGATCCTTCATTGGCTACTTCATCAGCAATCGATGATAGTAGAAGCGGTCCAACTACCTCCACACCATCAGGTAGAAGGAGAGTGAGTCAATCCACATCTACGTCAACTATTTCAATATGGCGACCTTGGAAGTCCATGATCTGGACCAGTCGACCGCAATGGCCGCAATGATGGGCAGCCTATTGAAGAACAACTTGAAAAGTCATTGACTAAAATTTATCTCTGAAACTTTTCAGACATGCTTGCCCATGCGGAGAAGTACGTCCGCACGAAGGAGGTTTTACAGAGGAACCCCTATTGGTTCTATTACGGTAGGGTATAATAAGGAGCGCTCTCTAAGATGAGAGAGAAGAACTTGCCAGTATTTTGATCTCCATTCTAGAGGTGGAAGAATGGGGGCTCCTAAAATCATCGATCTCGAAGTCCTCAAAGAAGGGTTCGACAACCCTCACCCCTTAGGCGTTACACTAACTACATACCTTTCAATGTTTCCAGGGGAGAGGTGCTAATAGAGGTACAAGCCGAGTTACCTGAGCCTTCGAAAATACAGATGAAGTCAGAGCACCACCATGACTCAAATAAATATTATTTCTACCATCGTGACCACGGACACTATATCGAAGACTGCCTGCAGCTCCGTGATGAGATTGAGAGGCTTATTAGGCAGGGGAGACTGAACCATTTTATCTGGGGGAGAGCGCCTCCACGATGACCTCATTCGAGAGCTCAGTAGCCATCTCCTCTACCTCAGGAATCATTCCCTCTATCTCAACCATAGTCAGCACCAATGTAGTCGGTGAGACAGAAAGTAGGGGACTAGCGGTAGTAGAAGATTGATCCATCTGAAGTGAAATCCATATGATAGCTGGGGGGTCGTCCGGACCAGTGGAGTTTCCAAAGGCAAAGAGGTCGAGGCTTAGAGATGAGCATGAAGACGTCATCACTTTCACTGAGCAGGATGCAGAGGGTGTACTAGCCCCGCACAATGATGTGGTGGTTGTAACAATAAATATCGCTAACTTTAATGGGCACTGTGTATTCATTGATAATGAAAGCTCAATTGATATTTTGTATTTCTCTATCTTTACTCAAATGAGCTTTATACCAAATCAATTAAGTAGATTTGATACCCTGAATCAGGGTTTCTTCGAGGGTTCTATAACCTTGGAAGGAATGATTAGGCTACCAGTCACAGTGGCTACTGCACCAAAATAGACGACGATCCAAGTCAACTTCCTCGTGGTCAAGCTCTCTTCAATTTACAGTGTAATCCTTGGCCGTTTGAGCTTATGGACTCTAAAGGTCATGGTGTCGAGCTACCACTTGATGGTGAAGTTTTCAACCCCGAATAGAATAGAGCAAATCAGGAGTAATTAAGCCATGGCTCGATAGTGTTTTGCTGTCAAACTTCAAGCAGAAGGCCAGCCATCCCAAGCAGAAGTCTAATCTGAACTTTTATTAGGTTGGATGCTTGAGATGATCTATCCGAGGAATGAGTCCAGTCGTTTAAAGACCTCCTGAAGATTCCACTGAGGAAAGAGAATCTCCAACAAATAGTGAAGATCGACTCACACCTAAATGAGGTAACAAAGGGTCGGCTAACTGCTCTTTTGAAGAAAATATAGATCTCTTTACCTGATCAGCTACAGACATACCCCGTATTGACTCTGAGATGATGTCCCATCATCTGAAGGTGAATTCAACCTGCTGTCCGATTAAGTAGAAGAAGTGAAGCTTTGCCCCAGAGCGTCAGAAGGCCATATCTGAGAAAGAAATAAATTACTCAAAGCTAATTTCATCAGAGAAACAATGTATCCAGATTGGTTAGCGAATGTCATCCTGATCAAAAAGGTGAATGGGAAGTGGTGCATGTGCATCGACTTCGTCGACCAGAATAAGGCCTACCCCAAGAATAGCTATGCATTATCTCGGATAGATCAAATTCATGGATACCTTTTTTGGCTATAATCAGATCCGGATGACACCTAAAGATGATGAGAAAATAGCCTTTATTACTAACCATGGGCTTTATTGTTACATGATGATGCCCTTTGGCTTGAAAAATGTAGGGCTACCTATCAATGGCTGATGGATAAGATCTTTAAAGATCAATTTGGCTGTAATATGGAGACGTATGTAGATGATATGCCGGTCAAAAGTCATACAGTTTCAAACCACATTATACACCTTTAAGAGACTTTTGGCACCTTCCGTCGATTTCAGATGTGGCTGAATCTAGTGAAGTGTGCTTTCGAAGTTACTGCTAAAAAGTTCATAGGATTCATGATCTCACAAAGAGGCATTGAGATGAATATCGAGAAGATCAGGGCAATTCTTGAATGACTCCATTGAGAACAGTTGGGGAGGTGCAGCATCTCACTGGCAGGATTGCTTCGCTCAACCACTTCATCTCCAGATCGACTGAGAGGTATCTCCCATTTTTTCAGACCCTCAGACAGTCAAAAGACTTCTAATGGACTATTAAATATCAAAAGATATTTGAGGAGTTAAAATAATATCTCAGTTCTCCACTGCTGCTCACAAAGCCTCGGTCTGGTGAGGAGGAGCTGTTATACCTCGCTGTCTCTCTAGTGGCAATCAGTACAATTCTTATTTGAGAAGAAAGGTAGATTCAAAAGCCAATATATTATACAAAGAAAGTCTTTCATAATGTCGAGACCAGATATTCAAAGCTGAAAAAATAATTTTGGTGCTGGTCATCATGCCAAGGAAGTTTAGGCCTTATTTTCAGGCCCATACAGTTGTGCTGCTTATTGACCAACTGATCAAAGCCGTTCTCCACCATCTAGAGATCTCAGGATGAATTGTAAAGTGGGCTCTTGAATTTGCCAAGTTGGACGTATAGTATCGTCTGAGGCCTTCCATTAAAGCTCAAGTACTAGTAGACTTCATCCTGGAATGTACTATCCTAAACGGACAGAGCTCACAAGATGGAGAAGGCTCAAAAGCTGGTGAGTACTCAAAAGTTGGTGAAATTCAAAGGAGTGATGAGGCAAATGTAGGATCTGACCCTAAGGGGTTATGGATGCTACACATCGATGGCTCATCGAATGCTTCTGAAACTGGGTCGGGCTGATCTTAACGGGTCCTGAAGGCGATGTTGCGGGATATGCACTGCACTTTGAATTTTCAACCACCAACAATGAGGTAGAATATGAAGTTCTGCTTGCCGGTCTCAAGGTGGCGAGAGAAGCCGAAGCCCAGCACCTGAAGGTCTTCAGCGACTCCCAGCTGGTGGTGGGGCATATAAAGGGAGAATACAAGGCACGAGAGAAGAATATGAAGAAGTATCTCCAGAAGATAAAAGATTTAATCTCGATCTTTCTGAGCTGTAACATTCGATAGGTCTCTAAAGCAAAAAATGCTAGGGCAAATGCACTCTCAAAGTTAGCAGCCTTACTGCTGGCTGACTTGAAAAAAGAACCTACTTCGAAGTATTGAAAATCTCGAGCCTCGAGGAGCCTCTTATCATCCCGCAAGTTGATGAAAATCCTGTTGGATCGACTCTCTACTGATGTATCTATGATTAGGAGAGCTACCACCTGATCGTAGGGAGGTTTGGAAGATAAGGAAGTAAGCTGCTCGCTACATTTTGTATGATGACAAGCTCTACAAGTAGTCATTTTCTTTGCCTCTACTAAAGTACTCACGCCCGTCCGAGGCTGATTACGCATTATGGGAGGTCCATGAAAGAATCTGCAGAAGTCACTTGGGGATAGATCCATAACCTATAAGATCCTTCGATAAGGATACTAATGGCCCATAATGCAGCAAAATACAAGCGTCTTTGTCAGGAAGTGTGATCGATGCCAGAAGAACTCCAACATCCAGCACCAGCTGGCAGTACTTCTAACTCCAATCAGTGCCTTATGGCCATTTGCTTAGTGGGATGTGGATATTTTTGGCTCCTTTTCTCTTACATCGGGTTAGCGTAAGTTCCTCTTGGTGGCCGTCGACTACTTCATAAAATGGGTCAAGGCCGAACCTCTTGCTTGTATCACCAAGGCAAGAGTAAAGATTTGTTTGAAAGTCAATCATCTACCACTATGATCTTTTCAAGATGCTGATTACAGATAATGGCAAACAGTTCAGTGGCACTCGACTCTGTAATTTTTGTAGAGAATATAGAATAAAACATTGCTTCACCCCAGTGGGTCACCCATAAGCAAATGGAGAGGTGGAGGTGACCAATAGAACTCTTCTACAGAGCTTGAAGGCCAGGATAGAGCGGACCAGGGGGTTTTGGATAGATGAGCTCCATCATGTACTATAGACTTACTGAACCAATCAGAGACTCCCAACCGATGAGACTCTTTTTAATCTTGCATTTGGGACTGAGGCAGTCATTTCTGTGGAGTTTGGACTCCCATCCCTTAGAGTGGAGGAATATGAAAAAACACCAACTCAATATGACTTTGGGCTAACCTCGACTTGATCAAAGAAGGCAGGAAGCGCGCCACTATGAGGATGGCCGGCTATCATCAGAGAGTGGTCAAGTATTATAATGCCTGAGTCAAGATCAAGGAGTTCCAAGTTGGCGACCTAGTATTATGGTGAGCTGAGGTATCACAACCCACTGTGCAGGAGAAGTTATCACTTAATTGGAAAGGTGCTTATCAGATGGATGAAGTAGTGCGCATTGGGACCTATCGACTGAAGCAGCTTGACGGCACTCTACTTCTTAGGCCATGGAATTTGGCCAACCTCAGTGTATTTTATCAATGAGGATGTTGTAACATTTTATTGCATACATGAAGTTTCAAATTCATCAATTCTTGTTTGCACATGAGAATGACCTGAAAAGCTGAGCAATACCTCGATGATTTAGAGGTGGGGCTAATTTACAAGACCCCATCAGAGCCTGAGTTGCACAGAAAGCAGAGGGAGATCCTAAGGGACCTTCGGAGGACTAACCGATAAGGACTCTCAACCTATGATATGAGAATGAGAAGAGCACAAGCTACCGCTCACAAGATGGGCAGAGCACGTGCTGCCTCTCGTGTTATGAGCAGAGCACAAGTTGCTGCTTACAAGATGAGCAGAGCATACGTTGCCTCTCATGTTATGAGCAAAGCACAAGTTGCCGCTCACAAGATGAGTAGAGTACTGTTGCGAATTAGTGGTGCTCCCAAGCTTTAGGATGCCATGAGAGGAGTTACGGCAATGGCTCCAAGAGGCTAGGACTGAGTATGAGTCCTAGGGCTAGGATGGGGGAGGTCCTAGAGTGAAGATCTATTTCTACAATAGAGGAGCCGGTTCAGATCTGGATGGAGTCGACTCAGACTAGATCGAATTAGCTCAGGATCCTGAGAGAGCTAGCTCGGATATGGAACAGAGAGTAGATTTCATTAGCACACTTGATGGCACGATAGTCGAGCTGGCTCAAGGTCTAACCAAGCCAGCTTAAACTGAGAACATACTGGTGTGTGGATTCTGATTTTAGCTAGGATTTATTTTCAATACTAGGGGTCTTGAGGCCTTGTTTGTGAAGTCTTAAGGGGGTTAACTCAAGGGCTTGGGTTAGGATTAAGTCCAAGAGATGAGAGCATGTGAGACATGGATTAGACATGGTTTGATAAGTACTTTCATGTATTGGGTTTAGCCAAGAAATATTTTTGGTCCAGCCTAATAGCTATGTATAATTAGACATAGGTTGTATTAGGATTTCATAATGTGATTGAGCGAAAAAGATCTTTTCTCCCTAACTTTCTCTCCCTCTCTGGTTCCAACACCAAACCCTAGCATCCTTCTCCCTTCTTTGTGATTGCTGGAGTAACATCTAAGTTTCACGCATGGTGTTTACTATCAGGTATAGATAGGTCATACCAAAGTTTTCACTTCAATTGGTATCAGAGCCCGATTACATGGAGGAAAGAAGAAGACATCGAAAGATAAGTTTCTGTCCAGATTTCTACAGCGCCTAGGTTTTCCCTTGTTTTCTTCCTTGTTGCTTCTTTGGTTGAGGTGATCTCCCAGTTAGGTGGAGGATTTTGACATAAGAAAAGGTTGGAAGAAGGTGGAGAAGGTTTGTTTACAGATCTGATCCTATTTTTGGGGTGTGAGGTGTGGTATTATAGAATGGTTAAGGCTGGCTGGTTGCTTGAAGGATGCAATGGCTTCAGGCGGGTTTAAGGCAGAGTTTGAGAAGTTCAATGGTAAGAAAAACTTCACCTTGTCGCTGCAACAGATGAAGGATTTGTTAGTGTAGCAGTGGATCTATAAGGTCTTAGTATGAGAAAGATCGAAAAAGATCTCTGCTGAGGATTGAGAGGAGCTGGAGGAGATTGTCTTCAGCATGATCAGGATGTGCTTGGCAGATCAGGTATTACCAAGGTCAGCATAGAGACCACGGTGAGAGATCTTTGGGAGAAGTTAGAGAAGATATACATGGAGAAAAATATGACAAATAAACTCTGGCTGAAGAAGTAGTTATACAGCTTGTGAATGTCTGAAGGAGGCGATCTGGTTGGTCACATCCAAAGATTCAATCAGGTATGTTCTGATTATTAAATATGGATGTGAAGATCAAGAAAGAAGATTGGGTATTGTTGTTGCTGTGCTCACTGCCATCAACGTACAATGGTCTGATCACAATATTAGTATACGATAAGGAGTCCTTGGAGTATGAAGAGATTGTGGATGCCCTGAGATCAGATGAGCAGCGAAAAAAGATCTGCAAGGGAGACTCTACTTTGGAGGCATTCGCTGTTCATGAGAGGCGAGGGAGGCCTGGGAAGAGAGGTAAATTCAAGGGCTGATTAGAGAAGGTTCTGAAGTGTTACAGGTGCCATAAGATTGGATACTTCAAGAAGGATTGTCTGTTAGGGAAGAAAGGAGGAGAAGAGAGAGACTCAATCAGGACAGTCGCTGAAAGCGAAGGGACAGATGATCTTTGATAGTTTCGAAGGAGCCCACAGCGTGCAGAGGGTCCAAGCCAACTTCGGAGAGGTTCACGGAGTGTAGAAGGTCTGAAGGAGCAGCGATAGAGGTCGAGGTGCAGCTAGGACATAGGCAGCTATAGGATGTGATAGAGACACGATCGAAGATAGATGGTTGTGGAGTCATGGCACGGATGCAATCGAGAGACACGAGACATAGGTAGCTACATGAAGTGGCATAGAGACAACTAGGAGACAGGTAACTGCGGATCACAGGGATGGCTCAGAGGTAACTGAAAGACAGATAGCTGAAGATCGGAGGAGCAGTAGAGAGGCAGCTAGGAGATAGATAGCTGCAGACCATAGGATGGATGCAGTCGGGATATAGGAGGCGACATGGGGCTGCCGCAAAGGCATGATCGGAGAAAGGCAATTGTGGAGCTGCAGCGTAGTCATGACCGTGAAGATAGGCGGTCGTGGATCGCAGCATAGGCGCAGCTTGGAGATAGGCAGCTGTGGAGCTACGATAAGGGCACAACCGGATACGGGTGGTAGTGGGACAGACACGTAGCTAGACTATAGATAGTTGTGGGATTTTGGGATCAAGGTGGAGGCTGTGGAGTACCAGGATCAAGAAGGATATCTTGGAGGATGCAAGCTTCGAGTTCCTTGGTGGTGAAGGCACGCAAGGTGCGGGTTGATGCACAAGGCATGATGCACAGGAGATTCGCTTTGGCAGCAGTGGATAAGGATGCATCAGATGCATGTGTATGAATTACTGGAGGATAACATGACACTGATGGGTGCCAAGAGACAAGCAAGGTAGTAGGATCATGTGGGTAGATTGTGAGGGGTTTATCAAGGCTTGGGGCACCAAGGTGGAGATTGTTGTGAATGAGTGGTGCTCCAAGCCTTGAAAGGCCATGAGAGGAGTCACAATGATGGCTCTGAGAGGTTAGGACTGGGTATGAGTTCTAGGGCTAGGACGGGAGAGGTCTTAGGGTGAAGATTTATTCTATAGCAGAGAAGCCAACTCGGATCTGGGTGGAGTCGACTCGGACTGGGTCAAGCTTGCTCGGAACCCTGAGAGAGCTGGCTTAGATATGGAACAGAGAGCGGATTTCGCTGGCATGCTCGGTGGCATGGCAGTCGAGCCAACTCGAGGTTTGATTGAGCCAACTCGAATTGGGAACATACTGGTGTGTGGATTCTGGTTTCGGCTAGAATTTGTTCAATCCTAGAGATATTGAGGCCTTATTTATGGGCCTTAAGGAGGTTAACTCAAGGGCTTGGGCTGGGATTAAGTCTAAGGGGTGAGAGCATGTGAGACATGGACTAGATATGATTTAATGAGTGCTTTTATGTATTGGATTTAGCCAAGGAGAGTTTTTGGTCTGACGTAATGGCTGTGTATAAATATACATAGATTGTATTAGGGTTTAATTCATAATGTGATTGAGTGAAAAAGATTTTTCTTCCTAACTTTCTCTTTCTCTTTGGTTCCAACACCAAACCCTAACATCCTTCTCTCTTCTTTATCGATTGCTGGAGTAACATCCAGGTTCTATGCGAGGTGTTTACGATCAGGTATGGGTGGGTCATATCGGAGTTTCTGCTTTAAACACATGTTGCCTCTCGCGTTATGAGCAGAGCACAAGCTGCTGCTCACAAGATGAGCAGAGCACATGCTACCTCTCACATTACAAGCAGAGCACGAGCTGCCATGTATAAGATGAGCAGAACACACGCTACATCTCGCATTATGAGTAGAGCACAAGCTGCTACTCACAAGATGAGTAGAGCACATGCTACCTCTTGCATTACAAGTAGAGTAAAATACCACTCACGTCAGCAAGGCAAAAATATCGCTCGCATTAGCAAGCAGGGCAGAAATGCCTCTCGCATCAACAAGCAAAGCAAAGTTGCCATCCAGATAATTGCTTTTGATCAACCCTGACTCAAAATGATTTGAGATTGACCTAGCCACTGCTGAGGTTCTTCTGTTCAGAACCAAAGTCCCTTTTGGCCGAAATCATTTCCATCAAGGTTCGTTTGAGATTATTTTATTTCTCTTAAATTGGAATGGGTTCATCTAAATTTTAAGGTCAAAATTGAGTCAGATTGAAGTAATTCTAAGTGCCTTAGGTTGGAGTCGACCTCTATGTGCTAAGCGAAAATATGCAAGCATGAACAAAAAAAAAAGTGCTATGGAAGGGAACCTCATTTCATTTATTCAATATTTACAAAAAACAGATGGTGTTTGAAGTGCCACCTTATCAAAAAGAAAAAAAAAGAAAAAAAGAGAAAAGCAAAACAAGATGAGGATGAGAATGTTCAGTCCTCATCCGATGAGAAGTCTCGCACCTCTTCATCACTGCTTTCAGACTGGAGGAATTGGAGCTCCAGATACGGCATCATCTGCAGCAGGCGGGGCTTATAGTCCTCGAAGCCAAGGATAAAACCATGAGCAGTGATGTTGACAGTCTACTCGAACTCTGCAGAGGTCCGAGACTCCTCGACACAGCACGTTCGGACATCAGATGGAATCATTCCAAACTGGGGGTATGTCCACTCTTAGAAGGCATCGAGACTCGAGAGTTAGAGGCCACCTACGAGAGGAAGATGGACTAGTGCATCTGGTTCTTGCCCTTTCTTGGGCCACTCTCATTAGAGCCCTCCGCTCCTTTACTCTGAGCTTGATCACTAACAAGGGTGGATGCAGAGGTGGTGTCATCGTGGTCAAGGGAAGAAAGAAAAGAAAGTTTTGCAAAGAGAGAAAGATAAAAGGTAGGATTCAACTAGCTTTCAGCCCCTATTTATAGACGTTAGTGCCCGCATCAATCGCCAATCGACAGCTTGAAGGAATACAGTTGTCTATTAGGCGGTAAATGGTGTGTTCTCCAACTGTCAGAAATAAATCCAAGCAATGCCTTGTGAATCAGGGCATGGCTACGTGGTGTTTTCCTATAGGCATGGCAAACTCCTATAAGTCTTACATTCTTTTCCAGACGTTATCCTATCGAAAGAGTCAGCAGGCATCATTTCCTATGACTACCCACATTAAAAGAGGCGAGGGAAAGATGCCGCGCAAACAATTGCCTCAGATCAGCAAGCACAAACAATTACCTTCGATCGGCCTAGGTCTCAGTGATCTTTGATCAATCTTAATTTAAAACTGATCTGGCTACCATTGATGTTCTTTTGCTTGAAACACTCCTACTTTCTACAAGTTCACTACAAAGCCTAATGTCCTAAATCCACCTGCATACTGAATGAGAGTGTGCAATCACAAATGAAAGGTAAGAAATAAAAGAACAGATTCTATTCATTCATTCTTTGTAAATATTTATAATAAGAGTTTTACAGAGACCTCGAAAGATCTGGGTACAAAGCAAAAAAAAAGGGAAGAAAGGTGAAAGCCTAAGAGGCAACGTTTGGAGCTGGAGTGTCCGTCGTAGGTATGTCAGCTATAGTGGGTTCCCAAAGCTCATCCAAAACATCTAGATTTAGCTCTGGATACTTAGTACCAACCCTATTCCGGGCTAGTTGCTTCTCACCAACATAGGCATCAGCAGAAAGCTCAATCTTCTCGTCTTCATATTCACTAACGCCCGAAAGTCCATAATGGCCCTAGAAGCAGCTTCTGCTACCTTCTTATCTACTATCTCTAGCTGAGCTTCAAGCTCCTTAATTTTCTCCAACAATCAGGAATTCTCCTAGACAACTCCTCTTAACACCACTTTAGTATCTTCAGTCCTCTTTTCAGCAACGTCGGCCCTCAGGGAGGCCTCCCTAGCCTCCCTTATAGCTTTGTCCCTAGTGCCCTTGAGCATCTTGATGTCAGCTTGGTGCTTCCTCACCTTAGCTGAAAGGTTACGACAGCTCTCCATATACTCATTTAGATAATAGGCAAACTATCAAGAAAAATCTCTTCTCAGTGTACATGATTAGTGAATGCTTAACGTAACAAAACTGCAGAAACTCGAACCCACCCAGATGAAGCTCTCCATGGCCTTTCTCTGTACCTTCCTGTGCGGCTCGGCCAGTAGCTTGGTTGCATCAGCTGAGAGAAGCATTTCGGTGAATAGCTCATGCGCCAGCTGATAATCTTCTAAGGCCAAAGCCTCGAGCTTCAGTGTAGCTGGCGTGGCCCTAGATGTCCCAGCCTCATTGGTTGTCTCATCTTTCGAGGAGAATGTAGTGATGGGAGAAGCTGGTGAGCTCAAAATTGCCTTCTTCGAGGTCGATAGGCTCAAAACTACCTCCTCTGTGGCTTGACTGGTTTGGCTTCTTCGATCCCTATCAGAAGTCGGTGACGTCAAGCCAGGATGGATCCGCACAATTTTGAAGTCGTCAGCGTAAGGAGGCTCAGGGTCTTTGGATCCAAAAGCTGGCAGCCATGGGGGGTGCATAATCCTGATACGGGTGCTCCGACCACCAGCAGGCTCAGCTATCCTCTTTTATGGGTTTTTTCTCTAATTTTTCATCTTATCCGAGACCATCTCTTCAGCTATTTCTGTAGCCAAGGTAACCAAATGGTTAGTGTAGGAGCAAAGCAGAAATTGAAGAACACGCAATCTTGAGACAGGTGACCCATGCATACCTTGAGGGGCTGCCTAGCTGATGCCGGTGTTGAACAGTGTCTGTGCTGACAGAAGCTCTTTAGCATCGAAATTTTGAAGTTACGGAGGACTCTCGCCTCCTCCGTTTGGCTTTGATTCACAAGAGGCTCCTTTAGCACGGCCTCTTAGGGTTTGCCCTAAGCGACGAACCACCAGTCCTTACCAGACGTCTGAGAGATGAAGAGGAACCGCTCCTTCCAACTATGGATAGCAATAGGAGCATCCTGTATCAGCGAGCAGACATTCTTCTTCCTTCGCGTCGACACATACCACGATCTGTGCAAATCTGAATGCCTTTTGAGGCTAAAGAAGGAGAGGAAAAGTGCAACACTGGGATTGATCCCAACCAACATGCATGCTGCAATGAATCCACTGAATGTTGCCAAGAGTTTGGAACTATAGAACAGGGCGACATCTTAAGGTGTTGAAGAAGAGCCACGAAGAAGGGATGGAGAGAAAGTCTTAGCCCAGTCTGAAATATTCCTTATAGAGACTCATTCGGCCCGGGGGAGGGCGGCAAACTCGATCATTCGGCCTTGGGATTTTTAGCTGGAACTCTGGAGGGATTTGAAACTATTTATGTAGTATCACATCCCTTTCCGTTAGCTTGGATCGAAATCCCAATGGAGCAAAATCAGAGTCTCCGAAGGCCATCTCCCTTGCAAGAAGTTTGGAAGCGACAGCTGGTAGAAGAGGAAGACTTGTAATGAAAAGAGACAAGGGTGAACCCTAAAAGCCTATGCCCAGTCTCATCTGAGGTTTTAAATAGCCCTAGAGTTCAAATTATCATCAAGTGATGCTTTCTTCCAGAGCATTGATTATTCTAAGCATGAATCGACAGATCGGGAGCTGACGTTCAATGCGTGGCAGCCCTTGATGGGATGTAACTGCTGCCATCGATATGGTAGTTAATGCCGGCGACAGATGAATCATACTCTATGCCACTTTCAAAGAGACGTGTGAGAACATGCTACGTGTTGGAAAATATGTCCTAAAATCAATCATCTAAGTTGTAGATGATTGTGTTCCATACAAGTGTATGAATTATAAAATGATAAATATTATCTGGCAGATTCATCATAAGAAATACATCTTCCAAAATAGAACTCATATGTTATGATGAAATCTTTAGAACTAGTATCAAAATGATAAAGAAGGATTTATCATGTGGTTCTTAAATCCTGCTCGTGACCAAATGATACAATTGTTACAAGGACGATAATTGTATCAAGTGTAGGTCGTTGTATGTCATATTGGTTGGTTGTCCTCTTAATCAAGATGTATGGTGACACGGGTATGGCATATGGATGATTTGTAGGAGTACATTTCAATAAGCGTGATCACTTTCAGAGTACTCTACTGTCGAGAGTTGTTCTGATGGAATATGGGTATATGTGTCCCTCAGATCTGAGGCTGTCTCGGTGACTTATAAGCAATTCACTGTACTTTGGTGTTGGATTATCCAAATTTTAATTTGATGATCGAAGGTTTCTGGATACAGTCAAGTACTTGTGAAGTCTGAGTGTGAGTTAAGATGGGATTGATCGCTTCAAATAAATTAAAGATGATACATTACTGTATTTCAATTTAGCAAAATTTTGATCAAAGTAATCCTAGTGAGGAGTCACAAGATTTTTAAGATTGAGACACAATGTGGACCACTCTTTTTGGGTTGACAGTTTAACCCTTAGTCATCCTTGAGCATCAAGAGTTTAAGGGATGAATTATACAGTAACTATATCCACATGGGTTCTAGAGTGTTGTTGGGCATACATTTGGCCTATCCGAACGTCGGGTCTTATTGCTAGATGATTACATCAATTAGTACAAGAATTATTCTTATGCTACCGACTTAGGTTCGAACCTATGGAGTCACGCACATAGAAGTACCTGTTTGATCAAATGGCTGATCGAC
>KE505181.1:392244-414465 GCA_000441515.1 Elaeis oleifera | reverse complement strand
TTCAATTTCAAATTAATTGTATCTTTGAGATCAATTGGAATAAGCCTTGTTATCTAATAGGAATACATTCAATCAATCCAAAATTAATCTAATTGAATCTAATTCAATTAGCTAGATCTGATACAATCCCCATTACTTAATCAAATTGAGCCAATTAACAATCATATTGTTAATTAATTATCCCTCTAATTTATCAATCATTAGTAAATAATTTATTACAACCTTTACATAGGATTAATCATTAATCAAATTGATAATTAAATCTTTCAACGATTCATAATCGTTGATCAGCCATTTGATCAGACAGGTACTTCTATGTGTGTGACCCCATAGGTTCGAACCTAAGCTAGTAGCATAAGAATAATTCTTGTACTAATCGATGTTATCATCTAGCAATGGTTATCGATGTCTGGATAGGTTAAATGTATGTCCAGCTATACTCTAGAACCCATGTGGATATAGTTACTGTATAATTCATCTCTTTGACACTTGATGCTCAAGGACGACTAAGGTTTAAACTGTCAATCCAGGAAGAGTGGTCTACATTGTATCTCAACCTTAAAATTCTGTGATTCTTCACTAGGACTATTTTGGTTAAAATTTGTTGAATTGAAATACAATGATGCATCATCTTCAATTTTACTTGGAGCAGTCAATCTCACTTGACTCACACTCAGACTTCATAAGTACTTGACTGTACTCAAAAAATCTTCCATCATCGAATTAAAAATTCAGATAGTCCGGTACCAAAGTACAATGAGTTGCTTGCAAGTCACTGAGGCAGTCTTAGATCCAAGGGATACTTATACCCATTTTCATCAGAGCAACCCTTGACAGTAGAGTACTCCGAAAGTGGTCACACTCAGTGAAATATACTCCTACACATCACTCATATGTCATACTCATATCACCACATGTCTTGGTTAAGAGGACAACCAACTAATATGGCACACAACGATCTACACTTGATACAATTATCATCCTTGTAACAATCGTATCATTTGATCGTGAGCAAGATTTAAGAACCACACGATAAATCTTTCTTTGTCATTTTGAAAGTAGTTCTAAGGATTTCATCATAACATATAAGTTCTATTTTGAAAGATGTATTCCTTATGATGAATCTGTCAAATAACATTTATCATTTTATAATTCATATACATATATGGAGCACAATCATCTACAACCTAGATGATTGGTTTTAGGACATAATTCTCAACAATATTTTAGTTGACAATAAAAATTCAGGCAACATATTATTTTATGATGCATTCTTCAAAATTGGATTTACCTAAGATCGATTGAGGAGGCTTGACTCTCTATTGGTCAGTTTCTTTGGGAGTGCTGTGCCCGTGGAAGGGATGATCACGCTATCAATGATCATAGGTCGGCCGCCCCGACAAACCACGGTATAGCTCAACTTTTTGCTTGTCAACATCCCTTCGGTCTACAATGCCATCCTCGGACAATCAGGACTAAATGTGCTTCGAGCCATGGACTTAATATGCCACTTGATGATAAAGTTTTGATGGAATATGTGACTAAAAGGCTCTGAGGTGATCAAGTCCTAGCACAGCAATGCTATATTACAACTCTTCAAGGAGTCACGCCATTCAAAATTTTCCATTGAAGTATTAGGCACCCGTGATGAGTTGACTGACCAATAAGTAGAAGCTATGGAAGACCTTATCATAGTCCCCCTTAAGGATGGGAGCAAGGGGCGAACAATTTACATGCATCAGGTCATGCCTAGATGAGGTAGCCAAACATCACCTTATTACTTTTTATGGGAAAATGCATCTTTGCTTGGTTGGCTGCCAACATACCAGATATAGACCCCTGAGGTGATGGTGCATTATCTAAATATGGATCCTACAAACCAATCCATCAAGTAAAAGAAGCACAGCATCGCCCCAAAATGGCAAAAGGCAATCACCAAGGAAGTCGATAAGCTCCTTAATGCAAAGTTTATTAGGGAGGTGATCTACCCAGACTAGCTAGTGAACAAGGTTCTTATAAAGAAGGAAAATGGTGTTTCCCTATTTTTGTGGCCAAAGTTTAGGAAAAATCAATAAATTGATAGTGTGAAGAGAAATGCACAGTGTGCCACCAGCATAGGGCCACAAACTCGAAGAGGATGATTGGTTTGGAATTACCTTGAAACTTCAAAGACTTTTGAATTATAGAACTACCTGCTACTCCCAAGAAAAATGCTATAAAATGTAATTCAAAAGATAAAGTAAACAAGTAGATAAAGTAGAGTTTCCATTGATCTAAGATCCCTTTCTTGTGCAGTTACATCCAGTTTAAATAAATTTCACAATATAATTATAACCCAACACATCCACTTCTTTATAATCGCCTCTCTTTAAAATTGTTCCCGGTATCATTTAAATTTAGCACTTCTGTGCCCTTCATGTGTTAGCCTTTTTTTAATATGCCCCCATCATCTGGTCTGCTAAGCCTAAATAACTTGTGGATGTAAATTTGTGGTATAAACAGTGTGCCCCACATCTTTTAATCTGATGGACAGGAGGGTTATAAGATGTATTTGTGACTTTAACTTCAATGCTCATTTTTCTTAGCCTTGCTTAAATTAGTAACCAATTACCAAGATTTCGAACGCAAATGTTACTCAATATTCTAAATACCAAAAATCTTTTATGCATGTTAATGAATCGATATTTCCAAGATATGCCATATTTTACCAAGTTTCTCCTTCTTCTTCTACTTTAATTCACTTTGACCCCTATATCCTCAGTTTCAAACTTCTTCTATGGCATATTCCTCCCTTCTTTTGGCTGAGCAATATGAAAAACATAAGAGAGAACTCAAAGCTTTCAATATTCTCGCTTCTGTTAACCCCCAGGTGCTTATACCCTAACCTTCTAGCTTAACTATCTTGGGTCCCATTTTTGATTTCGATGTTCCTTCATCCTTTCCTCCACCTTTTAATTCATTACAATGAAGCCTTTCTATATCAACAATCTAGCTTTAAAACTACTATTTGGGAGGATGCCAACCCTTACAGACTTTGGCCTACATTTTTCACTTCTTGGGACTACTAGGTCTAATGAATCTCATCCTATAAAAATGCCGATTAGAAATGGCATGGGTTCTCTGATCTTATAAAGTTTTCTACTTTTTAAATGGTTGAGAATTGGTCCTTGTTAATAGCCGCATTGTATTTTTGGTTCCCTTCAACTAATACTTTCTACTTCAATCATGGCATGTCAACCCCAACTCTTCTTGACCTAGTATTTTTATTAGATCTTCAACCAATAGGTGAACATTTCTCAGCTGTATTTGATGTTTTCATCTCGGCTAACAACTTCGATCTATATTTGGGTAAGACAGCAAGCTATTCATCTTACATCAAGCCTTATGGCAACCAAAGTGGCCCACTTATACATTAAGAATTAGTGGCTTTTTACCTTGTTTAGCTCTACAAGTTCTTTTCTTTTCTAAATCTTCATTGAATTCCTTAGATTCAACCTCAATGGCCGAAATACTATAATTAAAATCTCTACGATAAGTTTCTTTTGTAGCTTTCATTTGTTCTTCTTTTCTAAGAATTGTCTCATAATTTATCACTTGGGATGTTAATTGAAGTATATCAAAAAATTCCTGACCAACAAACTTCCTTCTTAGCTCAAGGTTAAGGCCATTTTGAGTAATGTTTACATATTCGACCTTTCTTAAAGATGCATAGCATCTATTTTGGGCCTTTTCGAATCAGCTCATATACCTTTCAATCAATTCATCGGCTTATTGTGTCAATCTATCCAAATTTACAACCGATATCTTAGACTCGGTTCTATAAAATTGAGCATGAAATTAACTTTTCATTTCTTGCTAAGTAAATATGGAATTAGGAGGCAAATTCACATACCATGAGAAAGCAGATCCAATGAGAGAATTCATGAACAGCCTAAGCTTGAGAAAATCATTAGTGCCTATCTCACCACACTGGACTAAGAACATTCCTACATGTTCTACAATTGAAATACCATCATCTACTGAGAAATGAAAAAAATCAAATAGATCCTCTAAGAAATTCATATGCTTGATCATACCATTATAGATATGGTTTCCTATATATTGTCCTATTGATTGGCCGAAGTGAAAAATCCAGTTATTCCCTGACCATATATGCTAGATGAGCCACATCACGAACAGGCTGGACATAATCGATCCACTTGATTCTATGGCACCATTATTTGTACTGGAGCCCTTTATTGTGGCTAAAATATAGGATTACCATATACTGTATAAGAGCCTGGCTCTGCAACACTCATACCAATCCCAATTCTAGGATTAGAAATGGAACTTGGCCATTCAGTTCTTGGGCAATGGCACCATTGTAGGACCCATATATTGCCACCCAGCATTGTTCACATCTCCTCCTGGACTCATTTGCCCCCAGTGTTAAGGGCTACCATTGGAATGGAGTTTGCTCTATTCTCGAAATGACCACTACAGTTGGCAATAGACACATTCAGTTTGTACCTGGCCATAGTTCCCATTGCACAGGCATTAGTCTCATTTGACCTTTAAGTTGGCCTATAATTGACAGAGGCATTAGTCTCATTTGACCTTTAAGTTGGCTTATAATTGGCCGAAGTAGCTATATGAGATGGAATTGGAGGCCTAGTCGAAACTCCTATGTTCATCAATAAAGCTTTGTTCCAGACGGCTCTCTTTTGTAGTATTTGGTCTTTCTGTATTACAAGACATCATCTTTTTAAATCAAGCCGCTCTAGGATTTTTCATACTCCCATATTATAGATCCTATGTAGGTGACCCTTGTATTGTTGATTGAGCATTTTTCAAAGATTGTAACACTGGGGCTGCATTCCAAGGTGTAAGGACCAATTTTATTCGATCGATAATGTAATTAACTTGTCAAACTACTTGGACATAATTGAATAAGCACTTTTCTGCTAACTTACTAATCGCCTCATGACTGTAGCAAATTGGCTGGTACATACTTGCTATGACAAGATCTTTTTAACTTTCATCCAAATGATAATAAATTATATCACAGTATCATTTATCTGGTATACAACCCATTGAAAAGTCATTGAGGTAGGAAGCTGGCTTCATGTTGGCCAACTTTCTTTCTTAATGGCACTCCTTATTTGGCTTCATGGCCAATGACATTAACCTCCCGTAAGGATGAATTGGACTCCACTTGTTCAGTCGGGGAAGCCTATTGGTCTTCAACATCTTGACCACCAACAAGAAGAGCTTCTTGTTGTTCCATAGTGGAGGTTTAAACTTCAACCTTCTTCTTCGACGGCATTTCGTGTTGTCCCACTAGGGGTGCCAAAAATTATTTTCTTATTTTTGTGGCCAAAGTCTAGGGATAATCAATAAATTGGAGGTGCAAAGAGAAGTACATGGCATGCCACTGACCCAGGGCCAAAAACTCGAAGAGGATGATTGGATTCAAAATTATCTTGAAACTTCAAAGACTTTTGGATTACAGAACCATCGCCTACTCTTATAAAAAATACTATAAAATATGATTCAAAAGATAAAGTAAACAAGTAGATAAAGTATAGTTTCTATTAATCTAAGATTTGTTCTTGTGCAGTTACATCTAGTTTAAATACATTTCACAATACAGTTGCAACACAACTCATCCACTTCTTTGTAATTGCCTCTCTATAAAATGGTTCTTGGTATCATTTAAATTTAATGCTTTTGTGCCCTTCAAGTGTTAGCCCCCATCGCCTAGTCAGCTAAGCCCAAATAACTTATGGATGTAAATTTATGGTACAAAAAAAAAAGAAGTGATAGATTTGCATAGACTTTACCGATCTAAATAGAGTGTAAAAGGATAGCTATCTGTTGCCCCAGATCGACTAGCTGGTAGACGCCATCTTGGGCCATGAGCTCCATACCTTTATCATTGATTAAGGTCTGTTTTGTTACAAAGTTATACCTTTTGGTTTAGAGAATACAGGTGCTATCTATCAGTGGTTGGTGAAGCAGATCTTCAAAGATCAAATCAATAGAAATATGAAAGTCTACGTGGATGATAGGCTAGTCAAAAGTCGGGCCTCAAACAGCCACATCAACGATCTTAGGAAAACCTTTTCTATCCTCCAAAAGTATCAGATGAAGTTGAATCCCACCAAATGCTCCTTTGAAGTTATCTCAAAAAAGTTTCTTGGATTCATGATCTCATAATGGGGTATCAAAGCTAATCCTAAGTAAATTACAGCGTTACTAGAAATGAACCCACCAAAATCAATTAAGCAGGTCCAACTCCTCACCGGTAAGATAGCCGCCTCTAACCAATTTGTTTCTAGGTCAGTTGAGCAGTGCCTCCCCTTTTTCAAGATTCTTAAATAATTGAAGGACTTTTTGTTGATTAAGAAGTGCCAAAAGATATTTGACGAGCTGAAGAGTTATCTCGACTTGGCCCAACTCCTTAGCAAACCCGAGCCAGGTGAAGAGCTACATCCACATCTAGCAGTTTCACCCGCTACAACAAGCTCAGTCCTCATTTGTGAGAGGGAAAGATTCAAAAGCTAGTTTATTACATCAGTAAGGTTCTACATGATGTGGAAACAAGATATTTGAGACTCGAAAAGATGATCTTTATGCTTATCACCTTAGCCAAAAGCTTTGTCCTTATTTTTAAGCCTACACCATAGTACTTGTCATCGACCAACCTTTGAAGACTGTGCTCCACTAGCCTGATACATCTGGTTGGGTAGCCAAGTGGGCCATCAAGCTGTCAGAGTTCGATGTGAAATTTCAACCCCAACGTTCAATTAAAGCACAGGTGCTCGTAAATTTATTCTAGAATGTACCATTCTTGAAGAAGAGCCAGTGGAAACTAATCCAAAAAAGGAAGAATCTGGAGGGTTTTGGACCATGCATATAGATGGATCATCTAGCTTAGTAGGATCAGGAGCCGGACTGATCTTTACCAATCTAAAGGGAGACATCACTGAATATGCTTTATGCTTTGGACTCCCAACCACCAACAATGAAGCAGAGAAGGAGGCCTGGACCATAGGGCTTAAAATGTGAAGGAGCTAGGAGTATTTGCCTGAAAGTGTATAGTGACTCACAGCTCATAGTCAGATAGGTCTAAGGTAAATACGAAGTATGGGAGGAGAACATGATGAAATATCTACAGAAGTTAAAAACTTAATCTTGGCATTTGAATACTTTGACATTCAATAGCTCTTAAGGATGGAGAATTCTCATGCCAACTGCTTTCGAAGCTTCCCACCTTTGCATCAGTCAATTTACACAAGGAATCTTTTCTCGAAGTCCTAGGAAAGTCCAGCATCGAGGAGCCTGCCTTTGCCCAAGTCAATCCTGAGCCAAGTAGGGTTGACCCCCTAATTTACTATTTTAAAGACAGGACACTACTAGCTAACTAAATGGAAGATCAAAAGATAAGACACCAAGCACCACACTCTGTTCTTCATGAAGATAAGCTGTATAAGATGTCGTACTCCCTACCTCTTCTTAAGTGCTCGTGCCTGTCTGAGGTTGACTACACATTGTGTGAGGTACATAAAGAAATATGCCAAAATCATCTGAAGGGTAGATCCCTAGCTTATAAGATACTTCATTAAGGATACTACTAGCCAACTTTACAGCAGGATGTAGCTGAGTTAGTGAGATAATGCGATCAGTGCCAATGACATGTCAATATACAGTAATGACTTACTATGCCTCTAACTCCCAATGGGCTGGGCTGCCCACGGCCTAGCCCAACCTAAGATGGGCCATGCCAGGCACGGCTTATCGGCTACAGTGCTATGCCATGCCTGGCATGGCCTATAAGAGGGGGATCGGATTGGGCTGGGGTTTTTCGGGCCATGACCTAGGCCCGGCATGGCCCATAAGGGTCTGGGTTGGCACGACCCATGGGCCAGACATGGCACGGCCTGTGTGTCAGCTCGACCCCCTTGAAATGGTTGTGCTAAGGTATATCACGTTTGGACCATGCCAAGGCACGGCCGTTTTAGATTTTTAATTTTTAAAAATATGCATGAATAATTAAAAAGATTGAGGATTAGGGATTTAAATATAAATCCATCTTGTTAGGTGAGGGATTTGGCGTAGACCACTATCAGTTATTAATAAATATCAAAATGGTACAGAAAGGGAGGAGGGCTAGATCTGACTTCCAGAGTATCATAAGGAGAGAGGAAAAAAATAGAATTATAGAGGTGACTCACCTCAATAATTAAAAAATTAATATAATTAATAAAAAATAGATAAAATTATACCAGCTTGTCTCTACTCTCACTGAACTCCTTCAAAATCCTCTCTCTGCTTTTTGCTCTTCTATGCTAGCTTGATAAAATCCTACTAATTATCGGTCTCATTTGTATCATCATTATCAGAGGATATAGTAGGATGTCCATCTTTATCTTGAAGCCTCGCCTTTACATCCAACCAATCTTTGAAGTAGAGCAGCATCTCCACCATCTCACTGGTTATTCGACTTCTCTTTTCATCAAGAACACACCGATCTATACTAAAAGAGGATTGTGATGCTGCTGTGGATATTGACACAGCTAAAATATCATGTGCAATGGCAGACAAAATTGGATATTGATTTTTAACACTTCTCCACCAAGCTAATACATCTAGATTATCTATTTGATTTTCATCATATGCAGAATGAAGATCATTTCATAAATAAAATTTTAGTTCACTACTTAAAGCAGATGAAAAAGATGTAGATGAACTTGAAGTAGCCATTTTATGGCTGTTGGAGGGATAAAAGATAAAAAAATCAAAAATAATCATTTTTGATCATTTTTGGCTGTTATGGGCTAAAACGGGCCTGGACCGGGCCATGCCAAGGCCGGCCCGTAACGGCCTCAAACGGGCCATGCCTGGCATGGCTCGTAATGGGTACAAACGAGTCATGCCAAGCACGACCCGTTTGTAATTTTTTTTTAGAAAAAAAGTCCGTGGGCTAATAGGCCAATGGGCCGTGCCAGGCACAGCTCTCCACCAACTGAGCCTAGGGCCATACAGGGCTGAGGCCTGGTGCTAATCTTGTCATTCCTGGCACGGCTCGTTTAGTAATAGGCTATGCCAGGCATAGCCTGTTGAGCCTCAGGCCCAGTGGGCCTGGGTCGGGCCATGCCAGGCACGGCCCAGTGCCCTTGTCTAATTTTCAAGCCCACACCATAATGCTTGTCACCGACCAACTTTTCGGGCCTGAGGCTAAACAGGCTATACCTGACTGCCCTAGTGTGCTTGTCTAATTTTCAAGCCCAGACCATAGTGCTTGTCACTGACCAACCTTTGGAGACTATGCTCCACTGACCTGATACATCTGATTGGATAGCCAAGTGGGCCATCAAGTTGTCCGACTTTGACATGGAATTTCAATCCAACCTTCAATTAAAGCATAAGTGCTCATAGATTTCATTCTAGAATATACCATTCTTGATGAAGAGCCAGTGGAAACTAATCCAAAAAGGAAGAATCTGAAGGGTTTTGGACCATGCATATAAATGGATTATCTAGCTTAGTAGGATCAGGAGCCAGACTAATCCCCACCAATCTAAAGGGAGACATCATTGAATATGCCTTATGCTTTGGACTCCCAACCACTAACAATGAAGCAAAGAATGAGGCCTTGACCATAGGGTTTAAAATGGTGAAGAAGTTGGGAGTATTATGCCTGAAAGTCTACAGTGACTCACAGCTCGTAATCAAATAGGTCTGAGGTGAATACGAAGTATGGGAGGAGAACATGATGAAATATTTGCAGAAGATAAAACACTTAACCTCGGTATTTGAATACTTTGACATTCAATAGCTCTCAAGGATGGAGAATTCTCATACTGACCTGCTTTCGAAGCTTCCCACCTTTGCATCAGCCAATTTACACAAGGAATCCTTTCTCGAAGTCCTAAGGAAGTCCAGCATCAAGGAGCCCACCTTTGTCCTACAAGTCGATCCTGAGCCAAGCAGAGTTGACCCCCTAATTTACTATTTAAAGATAGGATACTACTAGCTGACTAAATAGAAGTCCAAAAGATTAGACACCAAGCACCGCACTATGTTCTCCATGAAGATAAGCTGTATAAGAGGTCGTACTCCCTGCCTCTTCTCAAGTACTTGTGCCCATCGAGGTTGACTATGCATTGTGTGAGGTACATAAAGAATATGTCAGAATCATCTGGAGGGCAGATCCCTAGCTTATAAGATACTTCATCAAAGATACTATTGGCCAACTTTATAGTAGGATGTAACTGAGTTAGTGAGAAAATGCCATTGGTGCCAATGACATACCAATATACAGCAATAACCTACTATGCCTCTAACTCCCATTGGGGCTCCCTAGCCCTTCACATAGTGAGACATGGACATCCTTGGCCCTTCCATGGGCATCTAGCCAATGGAAGTTTTTGTTGATCACCATTGAATATTTCACTAAGTGGGTCGAAGTTGAACTATTAGCCTGTATTATCGAAGCCAAAATAATGAACTTCGCTTGAAAATCCATCATTACCGCCTTGGCCTTCCTTAGGTTCTAATCACAAACATAATGATCGATAGTTTAGTAATGTACAATTTATCGAGTTTTGTTAGGAGCTAGGCATCACTCAGTGTTTCACTTCGATCAGCCATCCACAAGCTAATGGGAAAATTGAGATAACTAATTGGACTTTTGTGCAAGTCTTGAAAGCAATTTGGATCGAACGAGAGGATCTTGGTCGAACGAGCTTCATCACATGCTCTGGCCTTACTAAAATAGCCCACGTATCCCTACTGGTGAAACTCCCTTCAACCTTGCTTTTGGGATAAAAACTATGATTCCCCTCAAAGTCGGTGTCCCATCATGGTGGATGAAAAGTTCTGACAAGCAGACTATTCCAGAGCTGCTCCGAGCCAACCTAGATTTACTCGAAGAAATTCGGGAGTGAGCTCATATAAGGATGGCAGCCTACCAGTGTAAGGTGGCTCAGTTCTATAATGCCCAAGTTAAGAAAAAGATGTTCAAGGTCGACGATCTAGTGCTACGAAGAGCCGAAGTATCACAACCAGATGACCAAAAAAAGCTTGCCCTGAACTAGGATGAACCCTATCAAGTGGATGAAGTTATTAGACCTAAAACTTATCATCTAAAGCAACTTAATGGGACCTCACTACCTCATCCGTAGAATTTTGAGAATCTACGAAAGTACATCAATAATGTAATTCCTATTTCTTTTAATAAAGAGTAAATTTTTCTCATTGAAACATGTAGAATGGAAGCAGAAAAAAATATTCTCCGACAATCCAGACCGAAGACCTCAAACGACCAAAAGTGAAAAGCCCCTCATCCCAAGATAAGTTGAGCTAAAAGCCTTAGGCTATTTGAGAAGTGAGAGACAACTCCATAAGAGGACCCTTGAAGCCCTAAAGCATCGATCCAAACTGAAGACTTGGATGACCAAGGATGAAAAGCTCCTCATCCCAAGACAAGCTTAACTGAAAGTCTTAGCCATTCGAGAAGTAAGGGATAATCCTATAACAGAACCCTTAAAGCCATTAAGCATCGATCCGGACTGAAGACCTCGGATGACCAAGAGTGAAAAGCCCCTCATCTCAAGATGAGTTGAGCTAAAAGCCTTAGCCATTTGAGAAATGAGGTGCAACCCTATAAGATGACTCTCGTAGCCCCAAAACATCATCCCCAATGAGGACAACCTAATTAGAATAGCCCCTCATTATAAGTCAAGCCACGAATGACTATGGTGAAAAGAACCTGTGGGAATGCGGTGCATCCACAAATCCAACCTGAAATAGGAGCTAGATGAGTCAATCGAGGATCCTAGATGTCACCCATCTAGAGCAATCTATGACCTATTCACATTGGGCATCTAAGGTGGGATTAGCGTCAGCCATTACCCAAAGCTACTAAGATGCTCTAAAGAAGCCAACTTCGGGACAAACCCTCAAAAGTTAGTACAATTAGATTGATGATCAAGAAAATGAGGATAAAATATATTCCATTGATTTAAGCAAAAGGCCGGCATGGCCAACTATAACATTTGCTCGATAAATACTGAGCTGATCTATACATAGCAAAAGAAAGAAACAAACAACAAAAAAGATAAACTTCGGGTGTAGCAATGCCTTTAGCTTGTGAAGCAACATCCTCGGCAACTTGAGCCCTACTGTCCATCCCATCCTCACCTTCCCGAGGAATCTAAGAGTTAGCATTGTCCACAGAGTAAAGCCGTTGGACCATGGTTATATATTCATCAAAGCCAAAGTTGTAAGCCCATAAGGAGGCCTCAACAAGCTCAGCTGCAGCCTTATCCTTCTTGGTGGTGGCATTCTCCATGGCCAACGTAGCTCTCTCCTTCCTAATCTCATTCGCCACCAAATTCTCAAGCTCTATCATATGCTCGAAGGATGTCATTTACTCTACAGCAACGTAAAGTTTAGCCTTTATCTAATTTGACTATTTGGCCACATATTCATCAGTAACGTCTACCTGCGCATCAGTCAACCAAGCCCTCTCCTCTAGTGGGGCTTTCACTTGGTTATGGCTGATTGGGCAGCCACAAAATGGACAAAGAGTTGGCTGCATGAAATAGAAAGTGAGTGATATCGAAGACCAAGGAAAAGAAGATTCTGATCAAGGTAAATTCTTCATTAACAAAAGCTTTATTACAACTTTCTTCATTTAAATCAAAAGGAAAATATACAAGAATCGAGCCTTAGTAGAGGCATCAGTGGCAACCTTGGCACAAGGATCAGCCGAGGGTTCTATAGTTGCATCAGTGATGGGTTCAGTAGTTTCCTCGATGGCCATGGGTTCCGATTGAGATTGGCCCTCGATAGCCTCACTGTCTTTGTCCAAAAAGAATAGGTCCAACTCGAGGAGATGACTGCCCACCTTCTAGTGGCATACTTCTTGGCCGGAGATGAAGGCCTCTGTAGTATAGTTGACCTTCTCTTCAGCAAACTCTTTTGAGGTCCAGAAAGCCTCCATCGCCTAACGAGCCACCTCGACAGCCTACCCCTTCTCCTAGGGTGCACGTCACCTCTTTTCTTCGAGGCAAGCTCTATCTTGGCTTTTTCCAGCACCTTCCTTAGGGACTTCAATTTTGCCTTGGACCAAACCTTCTTCTTAGCTTCGACCTTAGATCGGGCCCTCTGCTCATCTCTTCCACCTTGGACTGAGCTTTCTTCTTGACTTCCTCAACCTTGGAAGCCTTCTTTCTCTGTTGCCTCGGCCCTATGAAGGGCCTTGGTGATCTCTGATCTTGATGATTTGGCTGTTTGCATAAAGCTCGTCAAATGATGGCCAAGCTACAAAAAGAAAAGGTTAGCCAGTTCACAAATGTGGCAAAAAGCAACGAAGAAGGGAAGATGAAGTACAACCTACTTGAATGTAGGAGTCCAAAGCATCCTATTCCTGGAAGCTAAAGCTTGACTCCTCCAATTTCTTTGCATCAACTAATAAAGAAATCTATAAACTATGTCACCGGCAACCCTCCAATTCCCTAAGACAGAGTCAGAGGTTCGAACAGAAAGAATAACCAACCCCTCCTCAGTCAAAGTAGGGTTGGTTTCGAGCTAGCAACTTCAGTTCAACCGGGTGAATGAAGAGGCCCCCTGTAACTTGGGGGCAAACGGTGAAGATCGGCATGGCAATATGTTCCCCACCACACTAACTTGAATTGAGGAGGCAAGTAGTATCTTGGCTAGAACCGATGAGCTACCTCTGACCGGCTGCCTTGATGCTCGACTAGGATCAAACTACTCCTGAGAGCATCAGCCCATTGCTGCTTCTGCTGAACCTCGGGAGCACCCGAGATCTTCTTCCTTTTTTGAGATGCTTTCCTCAACTTTTCAATCTCTTCTGACCTCATGTCTGCACCAAACCGAGGTAAGTTAGTTTCAAAAAAAATAGGAATGAAAATGAATCAACTAAAGAAACTAATATTCACCTCAAGGTTTGCTTAGCTGAGTCTGATGTTGAAGAGCGTCTGCTCTGATAGCACCTCCTTCAATAACAGAATCTTGTACTTACTTAAGATTTTGAAGCATTGAATTCCTCATCTCCTAAAGCTAGAGCTCAGAGGACTAATCTCCTAGATTGGCACCAAAAGGTGAGTCCCTAGTCCTCAACTGAAGGGCAAGAAATAAAAGAGAACCTCTTCTTCCAGCTATGGATGGAGAAGGGGGTATCTCAGACCAAAGGAGGAACTCCTCTCTAAGGGGAAATGTACCATCAGTCACCCATAGAGGCAAGAATTTCAGAACTAGTACCGAGCCCTATACCAGTTCCAGCATGGTATTGTACGGTACGTGAGCATGGTATTGTACGGTACCACGTATCGTACCATACCATGTGTCGGTACGCCAACCAATTTTTTTTGATTTTTTCTGTTGAATTTGATTTTAAAAAAATTATTATTTTTTAAATTACTTTATATCCAAATTAATATTTATTTAAGTCATATAACAATTCTACTATCTAAAAAAAATAAAGAAGTCTAAAAGACTAAAATAATATAATAAATATATCTAAAGTATAAATTACAAAGAATAATATACTAATCTCAAGATATCTGCTGATCTAATATCTCATCAAATATTTGAGTTGCTCGTAGATATCCAGATCATTCATATATTTTGAAGGAATATCAGTCCATCTCTCTAACCAAGTAGTACTGTAATTCTAAATATTCATCCCATAACATATCCTCTCTGGATTGTAAGACATATCAGATCTCTCGCTCATCTGATTTTGAGAGGTATCCTTAGGATGATGGTATGGCTGTGGAGAGATCTATTCAAATATGTCGTAGTCAAATCTAATTCATAAGGTACTTCGAGCTATATAGGATAGTAGCTACTGAAAGTCGATATCTCAGATACACCATATCCATATGGATCATAAGCTGTCTATGAGTGATAGGATCCATAGTATGAGGATGATCTAGATACATCCATAGATCCTACTCCACGTGTAAGATCATCTGTAGCTGTATCATGCAATGGATGACCTCTAAAAGGTCATCGTCTATATGAGATCATCTCTTTATGGGATCTATCAGGTTATCCATCGTGGTCCCTATCTTGTATGGTATATGTAAATTGAAACTCATCGATGAATTGAATACCATCCTATAGCTGTATCTCATGAATAGTGATCTCATATTCTTTAGTCCCTCCTTGATCATCAGATCCATGACTGCTACCATCACTCTCACTACCGCTGGTCTTTGAATCTGAGTCAATTGACTTCTGTACTCTTGAGGGTGCTGCAACTGCCATTCTTTTTCTTTACATATTCAAGCTCCCTCACTGTCCCTCTGTGAGCGGTCTCGTCTCAGCATTTCTCGCTCAAACATCTGGCTGGATGACTCAGACATGGAGTCACGTGATGAATGACTCTCCTATGATCTCTCAAGCTGTGGCTGATCAATTGAAACTCTATGTGACATATTTCTATCTGCCCACTGCCCTGGATCTATCCTGATCTCTATAGTATCACACTGACTGATCATGGAGGGCATCCCAGCTCATCAAATTTTGGCTCCTATTGCTGATCTATAAGCCATCCAATCATCAGATCTTCATCATCAATGGCATAATCATCTATCATCAGATCCATATACTTTAGCTGTACTTCATCTTGGATACATTTTAGCCTCAATCTTAAATTATAGTGCATATAAACAAGATCGTTGAGGCACTTCTGTGTCAGATGATTCCTTTATTTACTATGGATAAGGATGAAAGTCGATCAATTACACTCACATCCACTAGAGGAGACCATTTGGGAAAGAATGCAAATGGCTACATTTTTTAAATTTGATGTGGACTGTCCAAAATGGATCCATCATTCAGCTATCAGAAAATTAAATAAAATTACATATCAAATTTTATAATATTAGTAGGTATGTAATATCAACAAAGTCCTCACTGTTGATATATAATTTATTTGGATTTATCTTTTTTTACTTACGACAGTCAACAAGACTCTAAAGTTGTCTGTCCCCTCTCTAAACTATTCGTTGTAAAAATATATTTATTTTAGTAATAAATAATTATTAAGTTAAATGATCATACCTTAATTAATCTAACATACCTCTTGTAGATACATGACTGTGATTTTGAGATGGGATACTATCTTATATATAACATTACAGAGAGCAGTGAGAAGCTCATTATCCATATCTATCCCGAATATGCTGTGTTGAAATTTTGGATTCAAATAGTAAGCTAAAAATAATTTTACAAATGATTAAGTAAACTTATACTAATACAAGAAAAGAAATTTTTAGATGATTCTTGAATTCATGCTTACCGACTAGATGTAAATCCTTATCCATCTGATAGTCCTAACAGTACTTAATGATATTGATGTATTTTTGAATATATTTAAGATCTATCTCATTAATTTGTTGCTTTATCCTCTTCATCATGTGATACAAGAAGCCCATTTGGAGGTATCTCTCCCTGTCCATGGTGTGAAGCACCTCATATAATGACTTGATAATCTTCACTATCTTATTAGCTCATTGTCAGAATGACTGACTGATCATCAAGTTCTCTATATGACTTTTCTTAGTGCCGATCCTCATATATCTACTCTCCTACCACTCGGCACTGATAAACATCTGATGCAAGGCTACTTCTTTGTAGAAAGCTATCAAGTACTATGTAGTTTGTAGCAAATCGTGTGACATCCAATCTCAAAATTTCACCCCAGTATATTTCTGTATCAATGACAGCACCCATGTATAATTGTAGATAAATTTAGTAATAGATTGGGTTGTATCCACTACCTACTGTACTTTACGAAGCTTCTCAATATCCATCAATATGAGGTCAATGCAATGTACAGTACATGGTATCTAGTAAATATATGATCGCTACTCCATCAGTAACTCATCAATAGCCTTATATTGGGGCCCATTATCTGTGTGATCTGTATGACATTCTGCTCTCTAACTAAATCAATCATCTTCTCCATCAGTTCAAGGATGTCTATGATATCGTGCATCCTATCTGAAGCATCAATTGATTTATAGAAAATATTTTTCATCATAATATATCAAAAATTTATGATACTCCATCTAGTAGGACCGGTCCAACCATCATATATCACCGTCAATCCGTATATGGGCCATTTACACTTGTAAGAAGAGATCTATTCTCCAATCATTTTTTATAATTGTTAAGAAGCTAACCATAGATATCTCTGAATGTTGAGAGATCTACACTAGGACCGACAGTCTGTATGGCTAAAATGATAGATTGATAGTAAGTATTACCTACTGCATTTATTAAAATATGGCTCAAATAAAATCATGATCTAATAGCTTGTCACATATCTTTCTTCTTATCCTTCTTCAACATAGTATTAATCCTTTGCTGTTTTAAATCTTTGCTAGAAAAAGTATATGGGTCCAAATTATGAATGGTGGCTCCTATTGGAATATCTCTGTTGGATCTCTTCCTACTGTCAAAAGCTCCCAACATCAATGAAATATCCTTCCTACCTCTACTGACAGGCTCTCTGATAGAGGTGGCCCTCTTGAACTCAAACTCTTCTCCAGCAATCGCAGAGTCGGATCTCGATTCATAGAATGACGGTCCAAATCGCTCTCTATATCTAGCCATCTCCTCCGACCTATGTTGATCATCCAAACTTGTCTGAATGGCAGTCTCAATCTCTGTCTCCTCATCATATGGAGCAGAGGCATCCTCTGACTCTCTGAAATGATAGGAAGGTGGCTTTTTAGTTGACAGTCTACCTCTATCCTCTTCTCTTTTATCCTCTCCTTCACTACTTTCTGATCAATGAAGTACACTTCTTCATAAGCTGTCAAAGCTCTTGTGAGCATTTTCGACATATAGCCACATCCTGATAATCACTAGGCAAATACATCTATAATCTAGTCACCTCTCCTTCTTTGAACTCTATGCCACATCATTTGTATCTCCAATGATACCAAGCTGAGAGCATCTTACCATATTCCTAATCAATGTCACGCTCTGGATCTTTCTTCTTACTTATTTCTATAAATTTAATAAAATACGACAGTTTAATAATTTTTAATTTATATTTTTGAATTTAATTTTTAATAATTTTTAAATATATATATATTAAAAATAATTAATAAAATTAATAATTTAGTGTCATCATGTAGATCATCTAATGATCTATAATATATAATGAAATCATATCAAATTATAAATTTGACATAATTTTTCTTATTTTCTACTTTTTAACGGTTATTGATCAAAAAAGATGAAAATAAATATTTAGTAACATAATGAAAGATTATCTCACTTTTGATTGAAATTTGTCATCCTGTCAAAGGAGTTATAAAATTTTTTAATTTTTTTTAAAATTTTTTTAAGGCTTCATTCGCACCCATCGTCGAAGTTTGAGAAGTTGAGAGTTTGCTCTGGGACTTCTAGGCTCTCAAACTAAGGCTATCAAATTATTGGTAGCCCAATCCTACAAAGACAGACAAAACCACCCCCCGGGCCCCCACCCTCATTCCCCCTTATATGTTGATGTCGGTACGGCTCGGTTCACATGCAAACTGAACCAAACCGAGTGGAACCGAGTGAAACCACTCGATTTTGAGCGGTTTGACAGTGAACCATATTGAACTGCTCGGTTCGGTGTGATTTGCTTGATTTATCAAAAAAAAGGGGTGAATCGAACCGATTTTCTATCGGTTTGGTTTGGTACGGTACGTCCCATACCAACCGATTCAGGCCGGTACAAAAAATCTTATGCATAGGGGTGTGCTTTGATGATGAAGAATGCTCTAAATAGGATGATCAATGGTCGAACTTCGATTAAGAAGCAAACGGCTATAAAGCCACAAACAAATCACCATGAGTCTGGTACCACCAAACTCAAGAACATGTCATGAAATTTGAAAAGCTGTACAATAAAGTGAAGGAAAAGCCTAAGCCCCATGCGGAAAGACTCCTCGTAGAGCCCAAGCCTACCTAGGAAGGGTCATAAATCCGACCACTTATCCCTTGGGCTTTCAGATGGTACTCGGATAGGATTCGAAATTGAGCTTGAATCAGTTTTAGATCATCCGTGTCAAGCATCGACTAAAAATACCTAGGCATAGAGGCCTACTCTTTGGCCCTGTGCCCATCATTGGGCTCCTGGGGACTATACCTCGAGGAAGAAGAGTTGGAGGACCAACTTTCTGCTATGTTCTCTGAATCACCCATCCTAAAATGAAAAGAAGAAAAGCAAAGTAGAGATGAAAAGCAAAAATATGAAAAAGTGGAGAAAAAAACTGAGGCCAAAGGAAAGAGAACCAGAGGATTGGGAAGTGACACCAGAGCTGACCAGGAACTGCTCAAACTAGGAAGATTGATGAAGAGTTGTTGGAAAGATCTTCAAACTTCCACTAGGGAGCGCCACTGCCTTAGAGCACGAAATCTGTAAAATGGTATAGAGATAAAATTAAGAATAGGGCCATCATTTATAGAAACCCCACATGGCTCAACTCAAGCATTGGTTTGGCCAAGCCCGATGGATGGCTGCCATTTGGCATGGCTTGGTTGGCCGAATCGATTTTCCCACATGGCTTATTTATTAAACCCTTGAGCAGCTCAAGTGACATGCCAATTCAGTTAGTCCCAACCAAGCGGCGTGCTGACACCTAGCATTTTTTAATGACTTACACTGATCCCTGTAAAGGGCAATCAAATAGATTGGCACTTCATCTAGCATGAAAAGATGAATATGATGCTTCATCTAAAGGAATGGAAGCACGGCACATGTCCTTTGCAGGACCAAGTGAAGCAACCTAGTATACTCCTTTCGTTCGACTCACAATTCTAGTTTGGATTCGAGAATATGGAGGCATATGATATGGATAGATAACTCTTCCTCAGTTGGAGACGACACACAATGAACCTCAGTTCGATCTGATATTGACGCTGGCAGATCTAAAAATTTTCAAGATCAACCAAAGCCGATAACTATGGAAAAGATTTATGCATAATGTTGTTGCTCGATTTATGCGAGTCATAAAAATGTTGTAATTTATGGGACAATCTGCCACGAATAGATGAGGAAGAAAGATAATAACATATCTTATTAGATAAATAAATATAAAAATTGAGATTTATTTAATAAGATAAAGTTAACAATTTGATTTTTAAGTTTCTCATGATATTTTATTCTTATTTATAAAAAAATTTAAAATTAAAATATGCAATCACATCCCACTCAGTAATATGCCTCATGTCTTATTTTTTAATTTTTTGAATTTGAAGGTTGGAGGATCGCACGGCAGCTAACCTACAGTGTTAGTCTATATTTTTTTCCAGCCGATCCGACGACCTCCAGAAAACTGGAGGCAGCACTTTCCACGCAGATGACATCTCATTTCACAAATTTGGACGGATTCCTTGCGGCTCTCATTAGTTTCCAAGCATCGGTTACAATGCCGCTGTCACATTTCTAAGCCACAGCTGATCTCTGGATTATAGCGCATTATTTTATCCAGGACCACTTGGCAACCTTTTACGGTCCTCATCGCCGACAGAAAAAGGTTCCTTGAGTTCTCGCTGCCTTGCCACGCGGATGACATCCACTCACGAATTTGGACGGATTCCATGCGGTTGTGACAACTTCCCGAACAGCCGCGGATGTTGACCAAACAGGCTTCCCTTCCGGTCTAAAGACCTCATTAATTTCGACAAAGGCTGCATACTTCGTTTTGCCAATTAGCACGGCACACGACGGCAACGTGCGACGATGGAAGCAATTGGTTAAATTACGCGCGTCCTTGGTCGGAGAAAATTACTCTAATATATAAAATAAAAAAATCTCTATTTTAACTATTTGATCTGAATAAAATTATTTTATTCAGATTTCAAACAAATTAAAATATCTAATTTTTAATTTTAATCTAATTTTTTAATATTCAAATTTTATTTTAATTTCAAATATAAACTAAATATATCGATGGATATGATCATTCTAATTTCTATTCTAATCACTACAAAAAAAATCTTATTTTCTGACTTAATTGTTATATATTGCTTCAAAATTATAAAGAGATCAGGTTTTCTGCAAAACGGTTTTAAACATATACTCTTTTCTTGTTTATCTCCCGTGACAGTTTAGAATTCTTATTCGGATGAACCTCTATTTCGAAGAGTTTATTTTTTCTTTAAAAGGAGGCCGCGGCATCCTTCATTGCGGTGTGCGAGTGCGCGGTGGTGGTTCCTGATGTTCTTGTGCGGGCTTTCTTCCTGATTTTTTCTCTCGCTGGTGTTCGTCCTGATTTTCTCCCGCTGGTGTTCTTCCTGGCTTTCTCCCGCTGGTGTTTGTTGGTGTTCTACCTGTCTTCTTCCTTCTCGGTTTCACGGATGCCCTGTGCTGATGACCGAAAGCTTCTTCGGTTGGTAAGGAGGTATTCATCTTGATTTTTTGCCGAGGATTGAGAAAGGTATCTTCACCTCAGGTATTATCTTACCTTGATTTATTGCCGAGGCTGAGATTGGTAGATCCGATTGGATCTTTGTTGCCTTCTATTCGATACTATGTTGCCTTCTTGTTGGCTTCGGCTTTGATATTTTATACCTCATATTGTACCTATTTTCGGGATGAATTTATAGTGGATTGCTCTTCCTCCCCGTGGATGTAGGCCTCTTGTGCCGAACCACGTAAATCTTGGTTTCTTTGTCTTTGTTTATTTATGCCTGCAATGTGTTTGGTGAATTATCTCAAAGAGATTAGTCTTTAGATCAAAAGCCTAGGTCGATCCAATCCGGTGCGCGTGATCTCAACAATTGGTATCAGAGCACTTGGATGGCTGGTGACAAGAAATAAATTTTCAATGGTTAATGATCCGGCGTCTGTCTCTCACTCCATCACCATCAGGCATGAAGTGGTCGTCTTTGATGGCACGGGAGATTTTTCACTATGGAAGGTAAGGATGAAATATTTGTTGGTTAAAGAAGATGTTGCAAAAGTCCTTAAGGGTATGGATTCAATCTCGGGAGATAATGAGGCTGCTAAAGAAGAAATTAACGAGAGAGCCCTAGGAACCTTGTTTTCAGGTTTAAGTGATAAAGTCCTACGCAATGTTGTGGAACTAAATACAGCCAAAAGTGTATGGGAAAAACTAGACAGTTTATATATGGTAAAATCCCTAACTAATAGATTATATCTGAGGGAAAAATTACACATATTTCGCATGACAA
>KE505181.1:381252-391336 GCA_000441515.1 Elaeis oleifera | reverse complement strand
CTTTTCTTCACGGTGATTTAGAGGAACAGATCTATATGCAACAACCACCTGGTTTTGAGGTTCCAAACAAAGAAGATCATGTATGTTTACTCAAGAGATCATTATATGGTCTCAAGCAGTCTCCAAGACAGTGGTACCGTAAATTTGATAGATTTATGGTCGACTATAGATACAATAGATCTCCATATGACAGTTGTGTGTATCACCAGCAGCTTTCAGATGGGTCCTTTTGTTATTTGTTATTATATGTGGATGATATGTTAATCGCAGCCAAGGACATGTCAATCATCCAGAAACTGAAAGCCGAGCTCAGTACTGCATTTGATATGAAGGACCTTGGACCGGCAAAGAAATACTTGGGATGGAGATTATTCGTGATAGGCAATCAGGTAGATTTTTCTTACTCGGTATAGTTATATTGAAAAAATCTTGGACAGATTTGGTATGTCTACAGTTAAGCCTGTCACTACCTCCTTTGCCAGTCATTTTAGAATTTCTGCCAGAGACTCTCCTCAGACTGAAGATGAGGAGAGATATATGTCTAGAGTGCCATATGCGAGTACAATTGGCAGCATCATGTACGCGATGGTCTGCACTCGACCTGATATTTCACAGACAGTAAGCGTTGTAAGCAGATACATGGATAAGCCTGGAAAGGCTCACTGGTCAGCTGTGAAATGGATACTTAGATATCTAAAAGGCACTTCTAAATTGAGATTGATATTTACTGCATAGAGTAATTACATAGTTACAGAATTTTGTGATTCAGATTATGCTTGTGACTTAGACAGGAGAAGATCTTTGACCGGATATGTGTTTACTCTTTCTGGATGTGCAGTCAGTTGGAAGGCTACTTTGCAGTCTACAGTTGCTTTATCTACCACTGAAGCAGAATATATGGCATTGATAGAGGCAGCAAAGGAAGCTATTTGGCTAAAAGGGTTGGTACAAGATTTGGTTCTCGAACAGGATTGTTTGGACATTCATTGTGACAGTCAGAGTGCTTTGCACCTTGCCAGAGACCAGATGTATCACGAACGAACAAAACATGTAGATGTCAGGTATCACTTCATCAGAGATCTGGTAGAGAAAGATGATGTCAGGCTTCAGAAAATTTACACTGCCCATAATCCGGCTGACATGTTCACTAAACCAATCCCTACAATTAAGTTCAGGAATTTCCTGAACTTGATTGGTATAAGCATTTGGTAATGCCCTGCGGGGCTTGTGGTGAGGAGGAGGTTATAAAGTTTTTTTTTCCACATCTGATATAAAAGGTACAATATTTGTCGTAAGGAGGAGGATTGTTATATATTGCTCCAAAATTATAAAGAGATCAGGGTTTTCTGCAAAATGGTTTTAAATATATACTCTTTTCTTGTTTATCTCCCGTGACAGTTTAGAATTCTTATTCGGTGAACCTCTATTTTGAAGAGTTTGTTTTTCTTTAAAAGGAGGCCGCGGCATCTTTCATTGCGATGTGCGAGTGCACGGTGGTGGTTCCTGGTGTTCTTGTGCGGGCTTTCTTCCTAGTTTTTCTCCCGCTGGTGTTCTTCCTGATTTTCTCCCGCTGGTGTTCTTCCTGGCTTTCTTCCGCTAGTGTTCTGTTGGTGTTCTACCTGTCTTCTTTCTTCTCGGTTTCACGGATGCCCTGTGCTGATGACCGAACGCTTCTTCGATTGGTAAAGAGGTATTCATCTTGATTTTTTGCCGAGGATTGAGAAAGGTATCTTCACCTCAGGTATTATCTTATCTTGATCTATTGTCGAGGCTGAGATTGGTAGATCCGATTGGATCTTTGTTGCCTTCTATTTGACACTCTGTTGCCTTCTTGTTGGCTTCGGCTTTGGGTATTTTATACCTCATATTGTACCTATTTTTCGGGATGGATTTATAGTGGATTGCTCCTCCTCCCCGTGGATGTAGGCCTCTTGTGCCGAACCACGTAAATCTTGATTTTTTTGTCTTTGTTTATTTATGCCTGCAATGTGTTTGGTGAATTATCTCAAAGAGATTAGACTTTAGATCAAAAGCCTAGGTCGATCCAATCTGGTGCGCGTGATCTCAACAATAATATTGCGTACACTAGGAGGAAGTGTTGCCAATATTCAAATAGCACCTGCATCTACCAAGACATTTTAGATGTGTCAGTATTTTATGATATTTTAAAGCATCAGTAATTTGCGACACAAAAAGTGTCAACGAAAGCTATTATGCATTGTTAAAATTCAACTCCCTCGATATTATCCTGCCTCCATCCTCATCTGAAAACCTTAGCTATCTCTCTCTCGATGGCCGACTCTCTACCTCATCACCATCAATCCCAAGCGGATTCTTTGGCCTCCCATCTCTTGCCTATTGGGTTCTGGTCACGCAGCAGAATATAGATTTCAAAAATTTTTAACATGCATAAAAAATATTTTAACACTTAAAATTAGCATACCAGAACTCAAATCCTAAAATCACCTTATAAACTCCAATCAAATCATTCAAGCATGCAATATGACAGAAATTATACTTCTTAAAAAGATGATTAAATGGCAAAATCATAAGGCTCCAAAGTAGAAATTCTCCAACGGCGATCTATACGGAAGATGATCAAAGTCCTTTCCAACTGAAATAGTGCTGCAATCTTTCTTCACAAGAACGCTACCGATATCTTTCTCCAAGAATGAATCGCACTACAACTTATTTGCCTTTGATTCCTCTTCTACGACCATGCCAAGAACCTCTTTTCAAGAGATCTCATCATCTAGAGTTTGGTTTTGTACTCCAACACTTGGAAAAATCAAATCCTAGGTCAAGCAGCCCTCACTTGCCTTTTCTCTCTTCTTCTCTCTCTTTTATTTTTTCTCTCTTCTTTCTTAATTTTTCAAAGTTTTTACTTAATCCTCACTTATACCATACCCAAATGTCAGGATATCTACTCCAAAATCCATAGGGGCATCCCCTATAAATAAAAAATGAAGAGGTGTATGGGTCTCCTAAGGGGCACCAACTCTTAGTGCTCCACATTCTCACATGAAAAAATAAATCCTCATGCAAGAATAAATGGTGTGAAGGAATCCCAAGTACAGAAAAACTCCTCCTCTTCCACACCCATAAATATCATATATTAATGATATATGAAAGAAATAAATGAAGTAGAAACAAAGAGATGTATTAAAAGAAAGACTCTTCTTTTACTGCACCCATAAATTTTGGCATTGAATTTAGGTGGGTGGCATGGAGAACCTCTTTCACATATGAAACACTTTCATGTAAAGGCAAGAAACTAATTAAATATGAATTTAATCCAATTAGGTTTAAGACAATAGATTAAGTCTAGTTTAAATACTTTGAATTAACCAAATTAAGAATTTGGATTAACATAATATCCTAGCATATCAAATTAATCTTTAGAATTTATAATAAGTTCAAATAAAATTAGATCAAGATCAAATTTCAAAGTATGTGATCCATTGGATTTCAAATCTAGCTAGCAGTGAACCCAGGTTCTTGATCTAACCCTAATCCAATTAGATTAGATCAGCCTAATTGTATCAATTAATCAGAACTCTTTCTAATTAATTTTTGAATTAAATTCTTTAATTCTTACGAGTCCACAAGTCAAGATTGATGTCTAGCAATGTATCATGACTATTCGAAAGAGATAAAATTTGATGAAAATATCAAAATTATCCTTCAATGGTAAGTTATCGTGTAATTTAATTCTTCAATCATACGACATCTCAAATGAGCAATCAATATAGAATCATATCAAAATCAAATGCTCATCTATATGTATCTCGATCAGAAGATGATGATTCAGTTGATGATACATTAAAAATTCTTTCTAATTATCATTCTGTTTTGACCAAAGACTTTTGAATCATCATCCTGTGAGATCACATAGGATGTTCGCTCTCCTTATTAATAGTGATCGATCCCTTATTGACCACTCACAATCTCCATGCATATTTTATCATATTCAGAACATCCCATATAAGGATCAGAGAATCAAGCTAGGGAATGAATCAAAATATGAATTTATATACACAAGATATTATGGTGATCTCAGATCTAAAGATTACTTGCACAACTCTCACTAGAGAACAATCAGCTAACATGCAAATAAGGGTCCATCAAATATTCTCTCATAGGTCAATTCAGTGAACTCATTCTCTAATGAGCACCCACATCTTTATATTAGTGTCACACATAAGTAGTTGTGAGATCAACCATCCTCTCCATTGAGCATACATAGGATGTGTCAGTCTTTTCAATATCATTGATCTCCGACTCAATGAACCAATGACTGAAAATATTTTAAATCAAGACTATCAAGAATTTAGATCTCACTAGCATGATCTCATCATGGCTTAAAATTACTATCCTAATCTATGAGGTTCATTATAATCTTAAACAAATATAAGATGCAACATATAATGAATTAAAGATGCTTAACTTTATTAATAAATAATGTCAAGTATATGAGTTTGAAAGATAAAATATAGAAAATTACCTCATCACATCACATATACGATTAGCTTGTAGGATATTATTCTTTCAATCTTTTGTTTGTACTAAAGCCAATCATCCCTATACTTGATGCCCATACAATTTAGATGGTTGTCAAATTACTGCAATGATAAGACCTTAGTGAATGGCTCCACTATATTATTTAGGTTTTAACTCGCTCAACAATCACATTGCATCTTTCGACTATCTTCCGAACGAGGTGGAACTGCCTTAGGATGTGCTTGGATTTATGATGAGATCTTAATTCTTTAGTTTAAGAAACTACCTCAGTATTGTCACAATAAAGAGGTACTGATTGTTCAATTTTAAAAATCACACCCAACTCTAAGATAAAGTTCTTCATCCAGACGGCCTCCTTAGCAGCCTCACTAGCAACTATATATTCAGCCTCAGTGACTGAGTCAGCAACAGTTTGTTATTTGAAACTTTTTCAACTCACTGCGCCACCATACAGGATGAACACATATCTAGATATAGATTTGCTATCATCCAAATTAGATTGAAAACTAGAATCAATAAAGTCTTTAATTTCAAATCAGATCCACCATATATAAGAAAATATCTTTAGTCCTTCTCAAGTACTTGAAAATATTTTTTACAGCTTTCCAATGATCCTCCATTAGATCTGCCTAAAATCTGCTTACAATGCTCAAAGCATAAGCCACATCAGGCCTGGTATACAGCATAGCATATATAATCGATCCTACAGCCAAAGTATAAGGAATAGAACTCTATCTATTTTTTCTTCAGGTATCTTAGGAGACATCTTCTTAGAGAGTTGTATGCCATGACTCATGGATAAATAACCTCTTTACTTCCTCCATATTGAACTTTTTCAATACAAGATCTATGTACCTACACTGGGACAAGACAAGCATCCTTTTCGATTTATCCCTATAGATCTTTATACCAAGTATATAGGATGCTTCACCCAAGTCTTTCATGAAAAATTTTTGAGATAGCCATATTTTGATCGATTGCAATATAAGGATGTCATTCCCAATGAACAGTACGTCATCCACATATAAGATCAAAAAGATAATGGCACTCTCATTAGTCTTCTTATACACACATGGTTCATCTATATTTTGATAAAGCCAAATAATTTGACTGTCTCATCAAAATAGATGTTCCAATTTTTGATACTTACTTTAATTTATAAATAATTTTTTTTAGCTTGCATACTTGATTTGCTTCCCACTGGAGATAAATCTCTCTGACTGAGTCATATAGACTTTTTCTTCAAAGTTTTCATTGAGGAAAGCAGTCTTGACATTTATTTGCTAGATCTCATAGTTATGATATACAGATATAGCAAGCATAATCCGACTAGACTTGAGTATAGCTATAGATGAAAAAAATTTTCATAGTCAATACCTTGCCTTTGTCTGAAATCTTTTGCCACTAGCCTGACCTTATAGGTCTCTATCTAGCCATCTGCTCCAATTTTTTCTTGAAGACTCATTTGCAACCTATTGGGGTCACACCCTTAGACGCATCAATCAAAGTCCAAATTTGGTTGATATACATGGAGTTCATTTCGGATATCATGACCTCAAGCCATCTGTCAGAGTCACTACCCATGACTGCTTTTGAATAAATCATGGGATCATCATTCTTAATGATATGTGATGAGTTGTCATTATCAATGATAAATTCATAACTGAGTGGTACATTACACACTCTATCTAACCTTTGGAGAGAAGGTGTGTGTTGTGGCTATGTCTCAACAATGGGCACAGCAGGTTGAGGATCAACTTGTGGACTCTCCGTATTTATTTTTGTTAAAATTATGTCTCAAAGCCAATCGTCAGCCTATTGATAGTTGTGCTAATCAATATAAATGTATATGAATTGATAAATTAATAAAATTATTTTAACTTTTCATCACAAAATAGTGCATATCTTCTTATTAAACTCCAATTATTGTGATGAAATTCTTGGGACCATCCTAATTGATATAGGAGGATGTATCATTCAGTCTTTAAATTTAGTTCACGACCAAATGATACGCTATTACTAGGATGATAGTGTTTATCAAGTGTAGGTCATGTGTGTCATATGCGTTGATTGTCCTCGTAACCAAGTAGTGTGGAGATACTGGTATGACATACAAGTGAGATGTAGGAGTACATCTTATTGAACATGATCAACTGCTTGGTACTCTGCTGTCAAGAGTAGCTCGTAAAAGATATGGGTATAAGTATCCGTTTGACCTGAGATCACCACAGTGACTTGCAAGCAACTCACTGTACTTTGGTGTTGCATTATCTGAATTTTAATTCAGTGATGGAAGATTTTTAGATACAGTTAAGTACTTACGAAGTTGGTGCGTGAGTCGAGATAGAATTGACCCTTTCGAATAAGTAGGAGTTAATACATCAGTGTGTTTCAATTTAGTAAAATCTTGACCAAGATAATCTATGTGATGGATTTGAAAGGTTGAAACATAATATGGTTGATAAATCTGAATTTGACAGTTAAACTCTAAATCACCTTGAGCATTAAGGTCAAAGGGATAAATTATACGGTAACCATATGTTAATAGGTTCATGAATGATGCTTTACGATCTTTTGACCTATCCAGACGTTGGATTCCATTGCTAGATAGTTATATCGATTAGTTTAGAAATTATTTCTGTGCTACCAATTTAGGTTGAACCTATAGGGTCACACTCAAAAAAAAATTTTTGACTGATCATGTGGCCGATCAACGATTGAGAAACGTTCTAGGGTTTAATCATCAATTCAATTGATAATGAATCTTGTGCAAAAGTTATAATAAATTAATTTACTAATTGTTGATGAATTATAGAAGGATTGATTAGTAATTAGATTGCTAATTAATTCAATTTGATTAAGCATTAAAGTTTGGATTAAATCTAATTGAATAGGATTCAATTGGTTTGATCTGAATAGGTTATGAGATAACCTAATCGCTAAGGATGTTCGATTCTTGATTCGAGTTTAATTAATTTCTAATCTGATTAAGGTTTAATTGATATCATTTATTATCTAATTAGATTAGGTAATCTAATTAGATCTAACCTAATTTGATTGGGTCAAAAACTTAATTAGATAAAAATATAAGTTTGAATTTGAATGGAACAAGAACACCCCATGCGCCACCTTTCACTGCACCCAGCATTTCTCCATGCATGAGAATAGTTTTCATAAAGAATTTTTTATGCCTAGAAGGTGTGTGATGCCTTCTTCTGATCTTCTTTGGATTAGAATTTGGTTAGTTCAAGTTTGACTTTGAATTGATTTGAAATCAAGCTTAAACCAAGAGTTCAAGTTTTGTGGGACTCTTCCTAGCCGCTGACCAGTCTTCTTTCTCATGTGCAAATGAATTTTTGCATGATATTTTTTATGCCAATCTAAGTTGTGTCGCCCTTCTTTATGACTCTCTTATGTGTGGCTTAAATTTGATTTAAAAAGAAATTCAAATTTGATTTAAATCTATGATAAGATCAAAGGATGTTTTGAAGCTGAACCAGATTATCCAAACTCTGCATGGGACACCACTCTTAAGAAGGGCTGATTTTTATACACCAAACCACTTCAGATTTGGCATGATAAATTCTCAGAGAGTGCGTGAGAAATTTGAGAAAGAGGGGTGGGCGTCCGTGCGTGAGAACAAGAGGAAGAAGATCCTCTTTGGGGCATGAGATCTAGGGCAAGGTTTTAGGATTTTCTAGTTCCTATTTTATGAGAGAGAAAATAAAAGAGTTTTATTTTCTTCTTCCACACCATCTCCTCCTTGAAAGTCTCTCTCTTCTGATCTAGAGGTGTTCATTTGATCTAAAGAAAGGGATCTCCATCAGCCATTCAGATCTTTTGTCACGAGCTAGCACTCCCGAGTAGGATGTTCTATTCGGTGCTTCGAGTGGATCACCTGTAGAGGCCGGACATGCTGTGCGGCTGCTCGGCAATAGAAAAGACCTCCTACCATATGCATCAGCAGTAATGATCATTGACCCATGATCAGATATTGTGTTCTAAACTCAACGGATCAGATCTAAGCGTTAGGTCTAATTCAGGGCATCGATAAGATCGATGCAGTGTTTTGTTTCAAATCAGATTTTTTTCTGTAATATTTTATGTCATAGATCTTTAGAAAGGTAGTTTAGATCTAATATAAAATATGTGTAGGAGATTAAATAGTTTAATTTACTACTTTCGCTATAAAATTTTAAAATATACATGCTTTGAACTGCCAGTTTTCCAACAGCTTCTGGATAGACTGTAGGTCTTGAATTTTCTTAAGTTCAACTATTCTCCCACTGCTTCCTTCTTGGATGAACTCTTTCTCCAAAAAAGTGGCATGCCTACTAACAAAATTTTTTGTTAAATAGGATGATAGAAGTAGTATCTTATACTCTCCTTAGGATAACCTACAAACCTATATTTATCCGACCTAGCACTTAGCTTATGTCCTTCAGTGTTCTTGACATAAGCAGGACAGTTCCAAATCTTAAGATACTTAAGATTAAGCTTTCTACCTCTCTATATCTCATATAAAGTACTAGGAACAAATTTACTAAGTATCCTGTTTAAAATATGTGCGGCTGTCTCTAGGGTATGATCCCAGAAAGAGATCGAAAGATCTATGAAGCACATCATTGACCGCACCATATCTAATAATATACGATTTTTTCTTTCTATAATATCATTTAATTATGGAGTGTAAGGAAGAGTCCATTGAGAGAGAATTTTATTTTTTTTAAATGATTAAGAAACTCACTAGTTAAGTATTCACCTCCTTAATTAGATTGAAGAGCTTTGATACTCTTACCAGTTTATTTCTCAACCATTCTTTAGTACTCCTTAAATTTATCAAAATTTAATTTATATTTATTAAATACACATATCCAAATCTAGATAAATCATCACTAAATGTGATGAAGTATGAGTATCCATCTCTGGCCTGAGTCGATATTGGACCACAAATATCAGTATATATTAGGTCCAAAATATCACTCATCCTATCTCCATATCCAATAAATGGAGTCTTGATCATCTTACCTATGAGACAAGATTCATAAGTTACATATGATTCAAAATCATAAGGATTAAAGAATATTCTTTATATAACTTGTTAATCCTTGACTCATTGATATGACCAAATCGATAGTGCCAGAGGTATGTGATATTCACATCTTCTCTCTTTCTTTTTTTATTGATTAGCATGAAGAACATTATTATTAAGTGATAAGAATAAAAGATCATTATCAATAAAAATATTTTTATAACATTCATTAGAAAAATAACAAAGCAACTATTGTCCTTTCCTCTTATTTCAAAATCTTGTTCCAGTAATATAGGTATATAAATAATATTTCTAACAATATTAAAATATAATAACAATCCTTCAATTTTAAAACTTTATTTGAAGGCAACTTCAACAGCTTAGTTTCTATGACTTCAGCTTGGATGGACTCTTCACTAGCATCAAACAGCATGAAGTCATCTTCATTCAGACTCTTTATATCCTGTAGATCCTGCAATGATTTGCAAAAATATGAACCATAGGCGGTATCCAATACCCAAAAATCTGAAG
>KE505181.1:325857-339351 GCA_000441515.1 Elaeis oleifera | reverse complement strand
AGGGTAAGGCAACAGTAATCCAACAAGGCAAGGCTGGGTAAGCTCCCTGAAGTCCTCTGGTTCTTTCCTTTACACTGTTGCCCGTTCTTCTCTCTGACTTGACCGTCGGAGGGTCCCCGCCGGAGCTACCTCCGGTCCGTGTGGGCTTTCCCGTGCAGGTGCTCGCTCCCGGCGACCAGGCGTGATCGACGAGGGGATTGGCCGCAACAGCACCCAAGCCTATAAAAAACTGAAGTTCCGACAAATAAAAATCTCAGGTGTATGTGTATTAAAGCTCAGAGAACTCTCCTTCGATGTGAAAGATTAGTCTAGAAATACATAAACTCCTGGTTGATCATGATTCATGAATAAAATTTGAAGTGTAGGGTGACTTAAAGTAATGGTTAAGATCAGCTTTTCCTTGTTGACCTGCAGTATAAAATGGCAACAATTTTATGTGAGCAACACAGCTATGCACTAATGATAAGTGCTCTAATACACAATTGTTATTTCCACAAACCGGCCAATTAAAGTAGGCATCTTTTTATATAAAGTTTTGAAGGGCATGCAATTAGCAAAGTTTATTCTTGTTTGATCAAAGATAGTTCACATGGTGATGAGTACACCAAATTAACACTCCCATAGGATCATTTCTGATTACCAACCTTGGGGCACCAAAAAAAAAACACTTGGATTCTTCTTAAATGGCTATCCATCTTGAAACTGTACTTTTGCTTCACACCTGATCCACTTACCCGAGGCACTCCGGACAGCAAGCTTCCAAAATAAGAACCGTATGGTCTATAAATAATTATTAAAAATATCTTCTCCAACGTTTTTAACGCATAACAAAGATGCACTGATATGATGCGTGCCAACCATCAGCTCCATTTTCTGATATCATCGATATGTCATGTTGATATAGAAATACAGATAAATCGGTTATTTATTGATGCAGGAAAAAGACTAATGTCACTGGTATGGTCCTTGCGATTGCTATACCTCTAGTAGCTGCATTCGTGCTGATCTCCATAATTTGTATTTGCGTCTGGAGGAGGAGGAAGCCCACCATAGAATTACCATGTAAGTAACCCATGACTTAAATGCTTTCTTTACACAAATTTTTTTCTTCCTATTTTCGTTAGAGAGCTCCAGTAAGATCTACCAAGATAGGAAAGTGATTTAAAAAAATTTCTCAAACTCAATGTGAATCGCTTTGGCTATTAGGAAAGGACTTAATATGAATCACTTTGGCCATTGCGAGTTTGGATGCAGGATCCACCATATAAGAGCCTAATCGCATGCGAAGCTTATAAAGACTATAATTTAGACATACAATATCCAATTGAGATAATCTTTTCCTCCACAAAATCAAGTAATTTTTGGAGATCTACAACTTAGCGTAAATCCCTAGAGAGTTATAATGGATGAAAATTCCATTGTTGGGGCTTTCAAACAGGCTGATCAAATTGGAAGTTTCTTTTTGAGGAATATTTTGATCGAGCATATCTTTGAATCTAAGAATAATTTAATAGAGTGATAGAAAGCAAAATCGATGTAGAAGTCGAGATCTACCTAATATAGAATTTTAGTATTTTTATGATTTTCTATTAGTCTTATTTATTTTAGAAATATATTCCTATTAAAACTAGAAAGGAATCCAACCTAAATTATGCAAGGGATGATCTTACTACAGTTATAAAAATGGACTATGTATCTTAATTTATGATTCATGAATCATCAATGAAACAAAAAGATGTAATCCCTAATTTCGCAACTTTTCTATCTTATTCTAAATTTCTTTTAAGAGACTCAAGTTGAGTAGATTAAGGAAATTCTTTCTTCTTTTTGATCGGATTAAGTGGGCATATGAACTTCTATTCTCTACATTTGTGAAAGCTTTAGTTTATGGTCCATATGTATGAGCAATACAAACAAATAAGAGAAGAGCTATCCATGCTTAAAGAATATTGACAGCCGAAGTTGAGTATGAATGGTAATTCTATCTCAATGGATGATGACACGAACGGATATCTTATACAACTAGAGGTAAAGATTGCATAACTCACTGAGATTGTCTCTCAATTGATAATGCTTTCAACACAAGCACCAACAACTCTTGTCATGAAGCTATCTTCCATATATGAAGATTAAAATCTACCATCTAGTGAGGAGAATCAACAACCTACAGCCACTTAGAATCCTCCCTTCAACCCTTTTAAAGTCAAAGATTGAATTGAGATCTCTGTATACAATGGGATCATTGATGTAGAAAAGCTTGATAATTGGCTAGATGAGTTAAAGACGTAGTTCACTATTCATAGATACATTGATGTCTAGAAGGTAGCTTTTGCTTATCTAGAGATCATTTGGTATGGGGTGATCCATTCAAGACTAAGGATGATATGAGTGGAGATAATGAAGCTACTGCATTTGGTTGCACCATGATAATTCTATGTGTCAGTGATCTCAAATCACATCCACTCCTCAAATCACCCTCCAACTCAGTGATGGGATATCCATCCTTGAGGTTGGGAATCTAAGATCAACTCTGGATAGTGATCTTCGACTAAAATGTAAGGATAAAAATATATCTTAGTCTAGCAAAAAAGGTTGGTATATTAATATACCATTAATATATTATATCAATATTGTATATCTAATATTATATTATATTTGATATTGTATATTATATGTATGATATATGTTACATTATAATGTGTTATTAATCATATTATTGTGATATTATGATTTAGCAATAATTTGAAATTAGAGTAAAAAATATCTTATTGTACTTTATATTTATATAATAAAAATATTTAATATATAATTTCTATTTGCTTATTTTTCTAGTCAAAATAAATATTAGCACTAATAATATATTAGAAGTACAAATAAAATTATTTATTCTTTAATAACAATTAATATAATTTTATATGATTAATAATTTATAGGATTAACAAATATATTTTTATAGAACATATTAATTATTAATATATTAATAAATATATTAATATTTTATAAGATATTATATTTGATTAATAAATATAATTTATATAATATATTATGAGTAGTTTTGATATTATATAATTAGTGATCTCAGATTTTCATGGAATATCAAATACGTTACTCATGGATATCAGAGATTTTTAATTATTGGATCATGACCTACCAAATATAGTAATGTTATATCACTGGTGATCAGGTGACTATAGGATTCGGATCATCGATGATCGTAAATCATAGTGATGATCCTATTTGGGTCACCAAATAGTACTACCCTAAAGCTTTCCAATAGTGCCCTTGCTTGGTAGAATTTGTACATTAGGAAAAAAATCTCTAATTTAACATGGAGCAAATTCAAGGGTCTAACCAAAAGGTAATTCTACTCAATCGATCATGAGAAATATTGGTGGAAGAAGTGGCAGTACCTGTGGTAGAAGCATGACTATTCTATCTAGGACTGCATCATCGAGTTTAACAAGAAAGTTATCTCACTTGGAATCTCCACTGATGATATGCAATATTTATGAAGTATGTCGGAGGTCTTCATGAGAGCATCTGAAAGAAGCTAATGTTCTTCAACATCGAAGACATCAGTAAAGCTAGCATGAAGGCCATGCTGATCAAGGAGAAGAATGGCTTAAAGAAGGCAAGAAGGGTGATGAATTCAGAAAAGGTGATGTGAAATCATGTCAGGAAAGGAAAAGAGCAAGAAGGATGTCAACACAGCTTGGAAAAATTATTATGATAATTATAATATCCATGGACATATAAAGAAAAAGTGTTAGGAGCTTCACCTTAAGTTGTAATCGAAGAGGAAGAAACCAAAGGATAAGGATTCTAAGGAGAAAGGGAAGGCAATCCTCAATATTACAGAGGTTGAGAAGCTACTCAAGGTTGAGCAAACATACTCAGAACTAGCCTAATAGCAAGGAAACCAACACAACAATTGTGATAGACTTAGAGGCATGAGAAGAACTCTTCTACTTGAAGATCTGGATGAACAAAGCATCATTGGAGCATTTGTAATCCTAAAAACCAGAAGAATCTCAGCCAAAAAAGTCTGGTGTAGAAGCTAGGGCTATAGATAGCCTCATCCATATCTTTATCCTTTCGTTTGGATTTAGAAAGATATCGAGTTGAAGATCACCAAATAGTATACTTTCAAAATGATAATTATTGAAAAGTACATTGATAAGGTAATATACGAAGTAGTCTCTTTAGATGTTTGTCATGTCATCTTAGGAATCCTATACCTTTGGAATCGAGATGTAGCCTTTTATAGATAGCAAAGGAAGTATCATCTCATAAAGAATGGAAAGGAATTTATGATCAACTCCTTCAACAATCAAGGTAACCTAGACTTGCCACCATAGTGCAGGTGAAGCAGCTTGTAAATGCGTGCAATAAGTTTGTGATGATGATATGAGATTCCAATATCACTCATAAGAGACTAAGCTCTCACTCCTTTTCCTCAGTTGGAGGCAGTTTATGTACATGATAAAGATTTCTCACTTAAGGAATGGTTCCACCATAAAGTCCGGATGTGAAAGAAGTTCAAGTGATTCACTAAAATTGGATGCAAGAAGACCAAGACCAAAAATCATCTCCAAGCAAAGCTAAGTGATTCAACCATGAGATAGAAAGCAGGTATTTCTCCATCTTCTGTTCTAATTTAATAGGAACTAAGTTCTTTAGACAGGGGGAGTTCTAATTCAAAGAATTTCATACTCAATATGGACTATTTTAGCCTCTACAAGTAGAACTCGATGTGAATTATTTTGGCTACTACAAGCAGGGATGGACAGGATCTAGGAGCACCATCCACCACATCAAAAGTTAAATTACACGCCAAACTTTCGGAGGCTATAATTTAGTTATATCATCCAGGAGGATCCTCAAACTTGATGTGGACCATTTTGGCCACTGTGAGTCGGGCTGGACAGGATCCAAGATCAAGATTCACCATATCAAGAAGTCAATTCGCAAGCCAAATTTTCGAAAGCCATAACTTGATCATACGATATCTAATTTTGATATTTTTTATAAATTGGATAATTTTTGAGATCTATGACATGACATCTCCCATAAAGGGGTACCAATTAGGATGAAATTCCTTCATCTAGGCTCCGAAACTGATCACTTAACCCATAATTTCCTTTCGAATAAAACATTGACCGAGCATAATTTTTAATCTAAGAAAAATTCGATGGAGTGACATAAGATAGAGTTGATGTAGAAGTCATGATCTATCTTCTTAAGAATTTTAGCTTTTTTTCACATTATTTCAACAAGAAATATCTATTTTAGGTAAAAGTTCCTTTAAAAATTAAAAGAGGAATCCAACCTAATTTGTGTAAGGACGGACCTCATTATTATAAATAAAGAATATGTACATTATTTTACTCAATAAAAAAATAAAAGAGAAAAAAAAAGACTTGAGTACTACTTTTGAAAATTCTCGTCTTCTTCTACCTTTTTTTCCTCAGAGATCCGAGTTGAGCGGGTTGAAGAGAATTTTTCTTCTCCTCGATCGGATCATTATACAATGCTTGATTGAAATGATTTTTTTTATTTTTAAAATTAGGTAACTTTTAGATATCTATGACTTAGAGCTAAACCGCTAAGGGCTAGAATTCTATTATTTGATTCTCGAAAGATGCCAGTCAAATTGAAAGTTTATTTTGAAATATATATCTCAATCTAAGAAGAATCAGATACAGCACTAGCAGGCAAAGTTGATGCACAAATTGAGATCTACCTACTTTATAATTTTTGTTTGTTTTGTGATTATTTTTACTGGTTATATTTATCTTTCGAAACCTAATCCTGTTCGAACTAGAAGAGAAAACCAACTTGAATTGTATAAGGAATGAATGACCTTACTACTATTAATTAAAATAGGGTCTATGTATCTCAATTTATGATGTGTGTATCATCAATGAAAGAAAGGGGATGTAACCCCCACTTTTATCATTTTTCATCTTTTCTAAATTTCTTTTGAGAGATTTGAGTTGAGCAGGAAGAGAGAATTCTTCTTTCTCCCCAATTGAATTAGAAAGGATGAAATATTAGGTGAAGATATAAGGCTAGAAAAGTTTACCATAAGCAATAAGTCATACACTGCTTGAATTCAATGGCAATCAATCAGCCTGCAAAATTGGGTGCAAGAGCCCACAAGTCATGTCTTTGAGGGCGACAACCTATTAATTTGTCTTGATCTAAAGCAAACTTGATTTAGTTGAGCAAAAATATTTTGAAATTTTTAGTCCAATTATCTCATCTTGTTATCCTTATTCTTACATAAGATTCAGTAAGAAAATGTTTGATAATAGTTTCAAAATTCTGTGCTCTTTTAGTAGATGGGAATATCCCTGAGGAGATTGCAAGTGTTGAGTCCTTATTATTTGATATATCGACACTACGAGCTGCAACTGCTAACTTCTCCGAAGAGAACAAACTTGGAGAAGGTGGCTTTGGTGCTGTTTATAAGGTATGATGAAAGCCTATTGTGTAAACTTCTCTAAAGCTCATCTTAATAGAATTGTTTCCAAAATAAAGATTTATCACATGTAATTTTATTTCTTTATCCTGATCGGTTCTATTTATTACTTTTTTTTTTTTTTTTTTCTCGTTCTAGATATTTCCTGTTAATTTGTACTTTTGTATAGGGACTACTAGCCAATGGACGAGAATAGCAGTGAAGAGGTTATCAACTAGTTCAGCACAAGGATTTGGAGAGCTGAGAAATGAGCTAGTTCTAGTTGCTAAGCTCCAGCACAGGAATCTTGTAAGGCTTCTAGGTGTTTGCTTGGAAGAACAAGAGAAGTTGATTGTTTATGAATATGTGCCAAACAGAAGCCTGGATACCATTCTCTTCGGTATAATTTCATCCTCCACAAAAATCTGACTGACCCTCTTTAGAATCCTGTGCGGCGACCATGATATCGTAGAGCTATAATTAATTTAATACTGAATCTAGAACATTGGTGTTTGTTTATATCTAAGCTCTCCTCTTCCACCTAAATCTAGATTTTGCATTTCTAGCTTAAGCCATTCTAGTTAGTTTAGAAGAACAAATGTCGGATCATCTAACTTTCAACCCCTCTTTGGACTTTGTTCTAATATGTATTCCGTTAATTGACGATCAAGTTGTTTCTTTGAATGTATTAGTTGACAATTAAATTTATATGACATAGATCCTGTAAAGCACCAACAGCTAAACTGGGGAAAAAGGTACAAGATCATTGGTGGGATTGCTCGAGGCCTTTTATACCTGCATGAAGAGTCCCAGTTGAAAATTATACATCGGGATTTAAAGGCCAGCAATGTCTTACTAGATGCAGAATTGAACCCAAAGATTTCAGACTTTGGTTTGGCAAAGCTTTTTGGTGGAGACCAAACTCAGGGCACTACGAGCCGAGTTGTCGGAACATTGTAAGTAGAAATCTTGAATAATCTATGCATTTTAATCATGGTTCATTATAGGACATTTTAAATAATCTACTCATTTTATTACAGTGGATATATGGCACCAGAGTATGCCATGCATGGGCACTATTCTATCAAGTCAGATGTATACAGTTTTGGTGTTCTAGTTTTAGAGATCGTGTCAGGCAGAAAGAACAGCGGTTACTATGATTCTGAATATGCTCAAGACCTACTGAGTTATGTGAGTTTTCAATTGTACAGATACAAATGTACTTCTATCCTATCCTAAATGACCAAATAAATTCACACTTCATGCAGATCTGGGAGCGGTGGCTGGGAGGAACAATTCTGGAGATATTGGACCCATCTTTAGGCAACCATTTCCCAACAAGCGGAGTGTTAAGATGCATTCACATTGGATTATTGTGTGTCCAGGAAAAGCCATCTGATAGACCCAACATGTCACAAGTTGTTGTGATGCTCAACAGTAACTCTGTGTCTCTCCAAGCTCCTTCCAGACCAGCATTTTTCATTGGAAGGAGCAGCATGGACTTTGATGCTTATCCAAATGAATTTAATTTATCTGGAGGTGCAAATGGCCAATCTTCAAGGATGTTAATTGCAATGTCACCAAATGAAGTGTCGATTACAGAACTTGAAAATAGGTAGATATATGAAGGTATGAAGAAGAAGAAGGTTTTTCAAAAATAACTGGACTTCATACCATGGATGTGACAGTTGTATTTTTTTCTCGGACCCTCAAAAATGCTGGAAACCAGTGTGTATGCCTCATGTCTACCCATTCTTATGAGAAAATCTATTGCTGCTTAATTCTTTTACTATATTTACTTACAAAAGGACTATTGTCAAATCATTGTCCCAACAATCCAGGGCCTTAGGAGGAGCGGATTGGGAAAGACCTAACTTTGGTTTTTTGGCACAAATAATGGTCCTATAACTTGAACCTGTATCATCGCACATATCAATCCAATCCTTTTACTGTTGCAAACCTGGATTATATTGTACTTCTTTGGAGATTTCTCTCACCATGGATTCCTAAGTTTCAGCTTTGCATGATGACTCTTTCTTCACACAATGTCACTGATGAAGAGCCATTTGATACGCTTCCAAAGTTATATTTTTTCTGGTGCTTTTATTCTTTACCAACATCTCTTTTGGCCAAACCTTATACCATTCCTCAATGGATGTTATAGGAGGCTTAACTAAATTCAGCCTTGTTCGGTTAGTATTAGTTTACTTGAACTCATCTTGTTTGGTATAACATTGTTGACCCCATTAGACTAGCCGACCAACCTTTCTAGTTGTCTGATTAGATGGAAGCCTACCTCCATCCCATCTTTGTTACAAAACACCTTATTCTCAAACTTAACAGATTTATAATTATCATCCCTGTAGCATCTCATCACACTTTCTTGTTTTAAATATAAACCGGACCTTCGATTTGCCTTCTCTCCGGTAACAACCTTATGTCCGATGGTTTATACTTCCAATCTCTTCTTTCCCACCTACTAATATTGTATCACCATTTTCAATGTGATATCAAACTCGGGTACTTGATTATAAAATCGACATGGAACTTCTAGATGCAACAATTTTTGATTTCTTAGATCTAGAATTTTTTTTTCCATTGTTGCGTTTCCTTTAATGCTTGTTTCTTCACCTCATTACTTTGTTGTGCTCTTTATGGTCGTGATCACCTCCCAGATTAATCAAATTTGCACTCGTAGTGTCAATTGTTATCTCTGGGAAAGGATCTCCATTGATCAGCATGACACTCTTGTCTTATCAGAAAACTTCAACCCGTCTTCAATAATAGATTTTTGTATAACATTCCTAAACACCAAATAATTATTTATATTATGACTTCACCAATTATGCCACTTCCCTTTTAGCTTTTCCGTTGATGGTATTTTATGATCTTCTGGCAGCTTGATTGTTTATCCTTTAGTAGGTAGTCAAAAATTTGATCCATCTTGGTAATGTCAAATACATATTTTTCTTCTTTCAATGGAGTTTAATAGTTGTCATTGATCAAACGTGCATATTCAGTCTACTTAATACCCTACAGATATAAGGTTTTTCAGTAAGAATCTCTACAACATCTATCTTTGTATCAACATCTCCACCTACTTCTTCAGATTTGGCCTCAATGGCTGAAATATCATAACTAAAGTCCCTACGATAGGTCCCCTATGTAGGTTTCTTTGTTTTCTGTCCTAAGAATAGTTTCATAATTTACAATCTGGGATGTCAATTGAAATAAATCAAAAAAATTTTGACATGCAAAGTTCTTTCTTAGCTCTAGATTAAGGCTGTTTTGAGCAATTTTATATATTCGATCTCTCTTAAAGATGTATAATATCTATTTTGAGTCTTTTTGAATTGGCTCATATATCTCTCAATCGATTCATTAGGTTGTTGCGTCAATCTAGCTAAATTTGCAACCGATACCTCAAGTTCAGTTTTATAAATTATGTATGAAATCGGCTTTTCATTTCTTATCGGGAAAAGATAGAATTGGGTGTTAGATTTACATATGCCATGAAAAGTGGATCCAGTGAGAGAGTTCACAAATAGCCTTAGCTTAAAGAAGCCATTTGCACCTACTTCACCACACTAGACTGAAAATTTACTTACATGCTCGACAATTGAAATACCATCATCCCCCAAAAAAGAGAAAATTCAAGTACTTTATACCCTCTTGGCAATTCATATGCTTGATCATACCATTCTAAATATGATTTCTTGTATATCAGCCTATTAGTCAGTCAAAGTGGAAAATCCAACTGTTCTCTAACCATGTTTGCTAAATAAACTATATCAGGACTAGGTTGAGTATGATCTGCTTGGTTCTCTCATTTGTATCAGAGCTTTTTACTGTAGTTGGTACAAAGAATTTTCATATACAGTATAAGAACTAGGCTCCATAGTGCTTACACCAAATCCAACTCTGGGTTTTGCAACAAAATCTGACCCATTTAATTCTTGGGTAATGATATCATTGTGGGCTCCATATGTTGCTTCCAGCATTAATTGCATCCATTCCAGGCTCAGTTCCCCCATCATTAGGAGCTATTATTGGAACCAATGTCATTCTGTTTTCAGTATAATTACTAAAGCCAGTAGTGGGCACGTTCCACCTGTATCCAGCCATAGCTCCCATTATACTGTTGCTAACTTCATTCAACCTCGCATTCAGCTTGTAATTGGCCAGAGTGGTTGCATTCGTTGGGGCCAGTAGCCTAGTTGGCATTCCCATATTCATCAGATAAGGCTTCATTCCGGATGATTCTCGTTCATAGTATTTAGCCTTTCCTTTATCATGGGATATCATTCTTTTAAATTAGGCTACTCCAAAATCTTTACATTCCCATATTATAAACCTTGTGTAGGAGGCTTTTGCCCTGCAGATTGGATATTTTCAATAGATTGTGGTACCGGGATTGCTTTCTGAGACATTAGAAGAGATTGATTTTGCTCAGTCAATAATATAATCAACTTATCAAATTGCTAAGCCATTAGTAATGAAGTAGCTTCTTACTAGCTCACTAACAGCTCATGACCGTAGCAAATTGACTTGTAATTATTTCAACCAGATCCTTTTGACTTTCATTCAAATGATAGTGAAATTGCGCCACAATGTTATTCATCTGGCATATAACCCACTGGAAAGTCGTCGAAGGGAGAACTGGCTTTCTCCTTGGCTATTTTCTTTTTTGGAGATATTCCTTGCTGGGTTTCATCCACAATGGCACCCATCTACCATGAGGATAACTCTAGTTCTCTTGGTGCAATTGAAAGAGCCTACTAATTGTTGTTATCTTGACTATCAACAGAAAGTGCTTCCAGCTGTTCCATGATGAAGGTTTGGACTTTAATCTTTTCTTTGGTGGCATCCCGAGCATCTCACTAGGTGTATCAAAATTATTTCTCATTTTTCATGACCGAATGCCAAGGAGAACAATAAATTGGTGATGCAAAGAGCAATGCATGACATGCCACCGGTGAAAGGTCAGAGATTCAAAGAAAATTAGATTCAGACTTGGCTTGAAACTTCAAGGACCTTTAGTACAAATTATTGCCTACCCTACAAATTTAAAGGTGCGATTCAAAAGCAAAATAACGAAGATAAAGTTGAAAGTGAATTGATAAAATTAGAGTTTTTCATTGATATTTTGATACCTTCCAATACAGTTACATCTATCTTAAATAAGTTCAAGATACCGTCACACCCCACTTTCCCACTTCTTAGTAACTGTATCCCTTTTAAAAATGGTTTCGGATGCTCTATCTTGCCTCCATATCTTTCACACATCTTTTCTTGCACTAAGCCTTATTCGATGCCGGTCCACTTAACCTGACCATTTATGGGTACCAGACCCAAATCATTTGTGGATGCAATTTATGGTACAAACAAAGTTTAGCTGATGTATTGTTCTACGATGTATTCTCTAAGATGGATTTTACCTCGGATCGATTGGAAAGGCTTGACTCACCACTGGTTGATTTTTTGAAAATGTTGTACCAGTTGAAGGGTATTCATATTACCAGTTATAGTAGGATGGATACCCCAATAAACCATGATACTGCTAGACGTTTTGGTCATCAAAATCCCCTCCACGTATAATGACATCCTCAGATGGCTAAGGTTAAATACACTCCGAGCCATGGTCTCAACATATCACTTGATGGTAAAATTTTCAATCGAGCATGGATCGACGAACTCTAAGGAGACCAAGCTTTTTTGTGGTAGTATTGCATGACAGCTCTTCAAGGAGTAGTGCCACCCAAAGACCTAATTTCATAAAATAAGTATGTCCCTAAAGAAATAAATAAATCAGTGAATTCCATCATAGACCGGACCATATCTCATATAGTCCCATGACTCTTCTTAATTATCTTGTTGAGCTGAGATGTACTAAGAGGGGTCCAATATGAAACTTTGCCATTTTATGAGATATTCGAGAAATTTTTTTATTTGGTATTGCATTCTCGATCCGATCGAAGTACCTTTAAAATTTTTTCGATTTGCTTTTCTACTTTACATCTGAATTCTTTGAACCTTTCAAAAATTTTAGATTTATATCTCATATACTTACGCATACCATGACTGATCATCGGTAAAGATAACAAAGTAGAGATAACTTTCTTTGTTAGTACATCAAATGGGCTACATACATCAAATATGTACTAGGATAAATATCTCAGTGGTCCTTTTCCTCTTGTCCCATAAGAGTAGCTTGGTTATATTTTCTCAAAGAGATGATGCACAAACCAGATATGACTCAATAGTCCATGAGCCCAAAGTCCATATTTCTTCAGTCTATTAATCATTTCTTCTCCTATACGATCTAGCCTAAGATTCCACATATACTTAAGGTTTATCTCAACTCTGAATTTCTCAGATCCAATGGCATTCACTGCTTGCTCAATTAAGTTCATAGATGCATCACCACGCAAATGATAGAGACTGTCTCTAAGAACTAAATCCAAACGATGATCGCAAACGATAGATGCCCATGGCCATAGCAGCAACTCTTGTCCTATTGCCAATTTCAAGGGTTACTTCCTCAGCCTTCTACCTTCCCATAGACTCTATACTAAAATGCATAAAAGCAATAGAGTCTAAAACTCAACTAAGAGAAGAAAAAATCGTAAGGATAGTATTGAATAATTTCGACATGCCTACTCTAGGCGTGTCTTTATTTCTTTAGGCTCTCCAAGTATGTACCTCTGAATTTTTCAAGATTCCTTTGTTACCAACATATTGATCGATTCAGATAAGATGCCAAAAAGGTCATTTATATGGTAGTTTACTATAAACTACCCATATAAACTAAACAAAGATCGCAGGATCAAATCCATAAGTAATTCTTCGTACATGGTCATATTGAGCTTTTTAAGCTCTTTAATATTTTTGATCATTATCAAATAACGATCATAGACAGATTGCCCATCATGCATCTCATGTGCTGTGCGACTCTGATCACATCACAATACTTATAGATGAATCAATATGTCATTGACAGTGAACATGTGCTCATGCGTATGTTAGAGTTC
>KE505181.1:308884-320729 GCA_000441515.1 Elaeis oleifera | reverse complement strand
GAATATCTTTAAGTATTGAGAATACTAAGGACCGACAATTTGATTATGAAGAATCTGACTTAAAACTTATAGAGTATGATTCTAGTTTTAGTTGAATATAATAATAGCAAGAACATATTAGAATACATCCTTATCCTAAATAATCGAACAATCTGTTAAAAAATTTTAAGCAAAATAATATAGCCAATTCAATTTGTGAGGCAGAATACGTTGCAGCATTCGATGCTTACAAGAAAGCTATGTGATTGTACAGGTTCACTGATAAGCTAGGAGTGACACCCTCTGATGATGGTTCTGTTGTATTGTACAGCATCGGAGCCATAGCTTACGCCAAGGAGCCAAAGTCCCATTAGTTTACCAAGCATTTTGCATTGCTATCATCTTATTCGAAAAATTATTGAGATGATGTCGAACTTAGAAGATTGACGGAAAGGAGAACCTAACCAACCCATTTACTAAAGCCTCAGTATCTAAGAATTCTGAGATGATAAATCAAAGATGGGCATATGATACTATATTGATTGGTTTTAGTCCAAGTGGGAGTTGTTGGGAATTGTGTCCTAAAATCAATCATTTGACGATTGTACTAATTATAAATGTATATGAATTGATAAATAATAAAATTATTTGGCCTTTTTCATCATAAGATTACATCTTCTAATGAACTTCTGTGTTATAATGAAGTTCTTAGGACTACTTTAATTGATAAAGAAGGATTTATCACATAGTCCTTAAACTGATTCGTGACCAAACGATATGCTATTACTAGGACAATAGCGATATCAAATGTAGGTCATTGTGTGTCATATGCATTGGATGTCCTCATAACCAAATGATGTGGAGATACTAGTATGGCATGCAAGTGAGATACAGGAGTACATCTCATTGAACGTGGCCAACTGTGGAGCACTCTGCTGTCAAGAGTAGCTCACGAAGGGTATGGGTATAAGTGTCCTTCCAACCTGAGATCACCACGGTGACTTGCAAGCAACTCACTGTACTTTGATGCCGGACTATCTGAGTACATAATTCAGTAATGGAAGGTTCTAGATGCAATCAGATACTTGTCAAGTCGATGTGTGAGTCAAGATGGAATTGATCCCTCTAAATTAGTAGGAGTTAATGTATCAATATATTTCAATTTAGCAAAATCTGAGCCCGGATAATTTATGTGATAGATTTGAAAGATTGAAGTACAATATGGATGACTTATCTAAGTTTGACAGTTAAACCCAAGGTCTCCTCTAGCATTAGGGTCAAAGGGATAAATTATATAGTAACCATACGTCAGTAGGTTCTTGAATGTTGTTTCACCATCATTCGATATATCCGGACATCGAGTCTCATTGCTAGATGGATATATTGATTGGTTCAGAAATTTATTCTATACTACCAGTTTAGGTTCAAACCTATAGGGTTACACTCAAAAAAAGTTTCTGATTGATCATATGGTTGATCAACGATTGAGAATCATTTAAGGACTTAATCATCAATTCGATTGATAATTAACCTTTATGCAAAAGTTATAATAAATTATTCATCAAGTGTTAGTAAATTAATAAAGAATTAATTAGTAATTAGATTGTTGATTTGTTCAATTTGATTGAGCAAAGAGGATTAAATAAAATTTAATTGAATTATATTCAATTAGGTTTGACCTGATTAGGTTATGAGATGACCTAATCGCTAAGGAAAATTATCCCTAATTTGATCAAGATTTTGATTCAATCAATTTTTAATTTGATTAAAATTTATTAAAATTTATAAACTTAATTAGATTAGATTTTATCTATTTATTTGGACTAAACCAGATGTGATTTGGTTTGGATTCAAATAAGGAATAAGAGTCCATATAGGATTGGACTCTCCTTCCCTTGCACCTCCCACTTTGCATGCCATTCTTCCTCACGCATAAAATTATTTTGCATGAGATTTTTTCATGCGAAAGAGTTCTTCTCCCTCTCTATCTCAGTCTAAATATGATTCGATTTTGATAAAAGAAAGATTTTGAAATTGGATTTCAAACATTCCTTATCAAGAGAGTTTGTTCTTATCCAAATCACTCCACATGCCATCCCTTTTATTCTCTTTCTTTTGTATGACTTTTTGAGAGAATTTTTTATGTGAAAAATTAGATAATGATCTGATTCACCATGAAAAATTATGAAAGGGAGCATCCCATATTATTTTGGGGCGTGTATTGGCATGGAATTGTGAAGAGAGGCGACTTCTTATGGAAGAGTCCAAATGTTATTGGACTCTTCACCCTACCTCCTCACATGCCTAATAAAAAGAGATCTATTTTTTGTTGTGTGTGTGTAAGAGATCAGGAAGAGAGCTTTCATGGTGAGGAGCCTTGGGCATGAGTTTATGGTGTGAAAAAGGGAGAGGAGAGTCCTCTTCTCTTGGGTAAGCGCAAGATCAAAAAACCCTAGGGTTTGGACCAAGGGTTTAGGAAGATAGAAAAATAAGAAAAAATTATTTCTTCTTTATCTTTCTTTCATCTCTTCATCCCCTCCGAAAGTCTATCTTCAATCTTTGAAAGGTTCGAGAGATTTGAAGAAAGGATCCAGATCAGCCAAGGAGAAGGTCTTCGTGCGAACTAGCATTCCCGAGAAGATCTATCAGATCGGAGCTTCGAGTGGACTTTCATAGAGGCCAGATATGTGTGCAGCTACGAGCAACCAGCAAGGATCATCTTTACTATATCTTTCAGCAGCGGTGATCGTCGACCCATGCTCAGGTATCAAGTTCTGAACTCAATAAAATAGATTTAATCTACTGCTTACATCCATGCATACAGATTTTATCTTTCGATTTTTTTAGATTTTATATGCAACATATCATATCATAGATCTTAGAGTAGGTTAATTTGATAATTAGATCATATACATGTTAAGTTAATATGATTAATCTAGTTATCTTTTACTATATTTATTTCGAAAAAATTTTGAAATACATGCATGAAATCGTCTATATTTTTCAACATTTCTTCATCGTTGGCCTTCTTCGGAGCTTTCTTCTTCTTCCCGCTATCGATATTTTGCTTCTTTGCAAACTTGTTGTTCTTTTTCTTTTCATTAAACTTTCTCTTGGAAGAAGCCTGTTCTACAGTAAAAATCGTTCTTCTTGGACTTTTCAAGGCATCCTCAACTGTCACCAATATATTCAATAACTCGAACAAGATGTTATCAATCTTATTCATATGGTAGTTTATGATGAACTGTCCATATGAATCAGAAAGGGACTACATATCAAATCCATCTGTAGTTTCTTATCCATATTTATTTCAAACTTTTGAAGCTCTTCGATGTCCTTGATCATTGTCAGACAATGATCATGCATGGACTGCCCATCACACATCTTCACTCTAAAAAGTCTCTTGGAGACTTCAAAGTGAGTCGTGAGACTCTACTCACCATACAACTCTTACAGGTGAGTCAGAATCTAGCTGGTGGTCCTCATGTCTTCATGCTAGCACGGAAGATTATTGGACATAGATGCAAGAATATAGCACCTAGCCCTGTTGTCTTCGTCTATCCACTTGTCAAGTGCAGCTCGTTGATTAAAAGATGGGCGAGCCAGCAACATAGGCATCTCCTAGTCTAGGACATGGGTTAATTTTTTGGAGCTTAGAATAATTCTCAAGTTTCGGAGCCAGTCATTGTAATTTAATTTAGTCAACCGATTTGTATTAAAGATTCGGGCTAAAGGGTTTGAACTTGACATGGTTAATTAATTGCGGAGAGAAATAATTTTCAATTAGATCGATGTTTGTAGTTGTAAATATTTATTATAGGAACTTTAACAAACAAATAAAGCTTCTACTATTTCTATGAATCTCCCACACTCCTTAGATAGAGAAATAAAAATTTATACACGATTAGTTGCTAGTGGATACGATGCTTCCACTGATCCACACGTACCTCATTTAACAGTTATTGATAACATGCAGACCAATAAGTGGATAATATCTTGTCTATTACTTCACTAAGCAAGATGCAGCAAGTTCAGTCTCTAAGTCCTGTGGCCTCACCTAATAATTATTATATATTTTTTATTAATTCAGATCCACCGTACATTAGTGGGTATAAAGCCATCATTGAATCCCTCACCTAACAATTATTAGGTCTAACCCCATCTCTACCTTGGGGGCATCCAATGCTATAAAGTGATTGTGCCTTCCCGATGCAACCGAACCACTGTGACCAACTAAGAACGATCAATGCCAGAAAGGCACCCGCATCTCTACAATGGTAGAAGATTGCTAGACTTAATTTTTAATTGAGGAGATTTAGGTTCAAATCTCTTTCTTAAGTAGTCATAATGGTTATGACTAGTGGTATGGACTAGCTCAAGTCAACAAGTAGCCTAATATAAAACATAATCTCTCAAAATAGTTAAGTTAAGATGAGTGAGGTTCCCCCTATTACTTTCTTTAGACATCAATAAATTGATCAGATCAGACAACGAAATCAATTAAATAATCACCATCTAAATACTTACCTTAGACACCAAATTAGTTTATTAGAATCGATCAGATTAGCCTATTGATCTGGATTTGAACCACTGAACCAAATTAGGCATAAGTTGATCGATGACATGTAATTGTTAATTGATCCAATCAAATTACAACTAATTAGATTGGTTATGAGCATATTTAATCTAATCCTAATCAACATTTGATTCGATTTGATCAACTGCTCAAGCTAGACCTAATTAAACTATCTATACCCTTAACCCATGTATTATGTAATTAAATTTGGATCTTAAATTCATAATTTTAGATCTTTAATTTGGATCTTAATTCTCAATAAAATACATTATTAACATGGATTTAATTTAGATATCAAAATAATTTTTAATATAAACTAATTTGTATTGTATAACATATAATTTTGATGTCTGCAGACTTGAGTCGGCTCACCCTAAAACTCGAGTCGACTTGATTGAAACAGAAACTATAAGTCTCGACCTATAGATTCAGGTCGACTCCAACAAACATGAGTCGACTCGACTTATCAGGGACTCAAGTTGACTTGAACAGAAATCGATCAGCTCGACAGACGTGCCAACCATAATTTTAGGATTTCATGCCAACAGATATTAGGATTTCAGATCTAAAATTTTGCAAAATTAAATTTAGATCATATATAAAAACTACAAATCACATATATAATTTTATGATCTAAGATTAATTAAAATACATATCTAATATGCGTGTAAATAAAAATTAGATCTAAAATTTATATCACATACATCTAGAATCTTCTACTCACGGTTCTTCTTCATAGGAGATCATCACAAGCGGCATCCATATACGTCATAAGAGAATCCATCGATTGGACAAGTGAAAAGATTTAATCCCTGCTTCCTCTTACGATCGGATGGCCATGATGATGCACCCAATCCAAGTATTAGGCTAATAGGAATTTAATCTAACATATCTAATATGTAATCTATTAAATTTAGATCAAATTTTCTTTCACATATCAGATATATGAACTATAAATTAGATCATATGAATATAATTTTAGATCTAAAATTTATTTAAAACATGCTAGAATGATCTGGCTCTAATACCATTGTTAGAAAGAAGGTTGATTTGTATGCATAGATTGATATGATTACACTAACCATAATGGAAGTAAATTTTAAAAATTTTTAATCTGATCTAAACATGCAGATACCCAATCTTAATCAATTCTAGGATCATCTAACATGCATAAATAAATTAATTGTATAGATCTAAAATCATAAATAATAAAAGAATAAGTTATACCTAATCATTTTTTCCTATTCTTTCTCAGATCGGATCCTATGGATGTCTAGAGTTTCTATCGTAGCCACGTAAGTGCTCGACCTCTATTGGTATCCATACAGAGATGTCTCGATCAAAACTTTAAAATTCTCAGAGTACTAGCTCCCTTGTAGGCTTCATTCTTCGGCTTGGATCAGGGTCCTTTCTTTGTATTACTTAAAGCAGCTCTATATAAGATTTTGGAGATTGATTCTAATCATCAAGAAAAATCAAAAACCCTTCTTGATTTTTTTCTTTCTCTCTAAGACCTCCCTATTCTCTTAGATCAGATATAGAGGAGGAAGTACTAGGGCATGGAAGGAAAGGGACAAGGAGGAGTTGGTTGGTGTGGATGAGGAAGGGGTGATAAGAAAGAAGTAGCGCACAAACAAGGAATAAAACCCTCACGCGTCACACCCCTTTTATAATTTTTGTCACACAAAAGATGCATTCTTCCATGCCAAAACTAGATAGGGATTTGGTTGAATTAGTTAGACTCTATCTCTTATCTAGATAGGAGTCTTAACTAATCAAGAAACCAAATAACAACCCATCCATACCCCTTCACGTGTGCCAAAGGAATTATGCGAGATTTCTCATCACCCCATCCCACTTCTGGTCGGCCAAATAGAGAGAGAAGCCGGAAAAATTTGGGCTCAAAAGGTCAGGATTAATTTGATTCAAACTAAATCGAAATCGAGTTCAAATTGAGCCCAAATCGAATCGAATTTCGAAGGTTGTCAAATCTAATCCAATCAGAATTGAAATCCAAATCTAATTTGGATAATTGAATCCAATTAGCTTTAAATTAAATCAAGCTCAATTAAACTAAATCTGATTTAAATTAATTAAAATTTGATCTTTAATTTAATTAGCTCTAATTAAATTATAATATTTATAATTAAGATCCTCTGCTAACAATTAGCAGTTACTAAATCTGTAACACTTACAAATTAGCAGTTTTCAAATTCAAACCATCAATCAAATTGATAATTCAAATTTGATTTAAGTCGTTGATTGGATTAAACTCTTTTTGTGTGTGACCCTTCAGGTTCTATTCTATCTGGTAATGAGACATACCATGATCTCCATCACAGAATCATCGAAAACTCTTTTGATGGATCAGAACAATTCTAGCTCAACTCAATAAGGATCGTTGATCTGAAAATAATCCTAGTAAATTCTCACAATTCATCAGTAACACCTAACAGCATGTAGTGGCAATCCAACAGAATAGAAAAATCTAAAATCCTAGGTGTAGTTACTGTATAATTTAGTCTCTCTATCGTGAGTCCCGACTTGATGGAGGTCATGGAGAACTTGCCAAACTCCATCATCAGTTATATGTTAAATTGGCTCAACTCTAGTTCATCTGTAAATCTTATGAAAACTCTTTTCTAGTATTCACACTTCCTTCGATCGAAGACTTCATGAACTCAGTCTTGCTAATCGTATAGGACTACTCTTTTCTATCAAGATCGATAGATTTCATCTACGTGCACCTACTCTAACAGTAAATTTGAACCTACTGTAGCCAACATATATAGCAAGGATCCAAATGACTAAAGATCAAGAGAACGTGCAGTCAAACTCAATAGCCTTACCATAAATAGCCAATATACCGCAGGTCAAAGGACTACTCACACCACTGCAGCATCGAGAAGATCACTGACGAGTGAGTAGACATTCAAGTGGTTTCTCGTATTAGTCACGCTCAGTGTAAGTTGTTCTCTATCAACTGTCTGCACTCTCATCCTAATATCCCTACACCACAGACTCGAGACTCATCTACCTATAAGGGAGGTGTTCCATATGTTGATCTTAAATGGATTGATCACTGTCCTTCATGATGATCCTACAATAGGCAGTATTTAGAAACTAATTACTAATGATGTATGTGCCAAATTCTCAATATCTTGAGAATATACAAAATTATTTTGTTAAATTTTAAGACAAATTATGGACACATAAATATAATTGAAATAAAATATCATTTATTAATAATAAAAATTTACAAGGATAAAAATAGATCCTGAAATTACAAATATGTCAACCAATAATTGATTTCTAGGACACATATCTAACATCACCACAAATCAGCAACCTCCACACCTGCTGGACAATATCCTAATAGCGCAGGGGTAGAAAGTCTAAAATTTCTCGAACCAGAAGGGAGACCAGTAAGGGCAATCAATAACAATAGAAATTAATATAGGGCTATGATTAGAGGCAATCATGAGAAAGTGGCAAACCTGATAGCTCGAAAAATATTGCACCCATCTCACCATAGCAAAAGCCCTATCAATATGCTCCCAAATCCAAGTGCTGCCTTGTTGGTTGTTGCACCATATGAATTTAGACCTTGAGAAACCAAGATCAACCAAGCCATTTCGACTGAGTACCTCCCTTGCTCCCATATTGTTCGAAAATAGCCTACGCCCTCTTTTTTTCTAAGGCACATCAATACAATTGAAGTCTCCGCGATAAGAGAGGGAAAACCCTGGTCTAGCAATCTAGAAGCCTCATCCCATAACACCCTTCGTAATCTATAATCAGTACTAGCATAGACACCACATAAGAGCTAAGGCCTTTCAATAATGCTAGAAGTAACCACAACCACATGATTATATTTATTCAATACATCGACAATGATATCCCTTTTTTCCAAACTACAATTAGTCCTCTTGCAAGATCCCAAGACTCAATGGCAAACAAGCCCCAAGAGGCGGAAGATGCAGCCGAGCCCGCTCCAAGCTGCTCTGATAGTCGGATTTCAAGCAACACACACAAATCCAGATCCCATTGGTGAACCAATCTTTTGTAAGTGGAGAAAAGGACGGCTTCTCTGCCCCCCATATCTTTCACACTAAGATCTTCGTTGGTGAGAAGCATCACTAGAAGAGTCCACATTGGATCCTTCAACATGGCCTTTAAAGTGCCGCCTTGCTCCCTGAATGCCCACCACAGGAAGATCCAACTTCAGCCTCGCTCAACACAACTCCCAGCCATGTAACACCTTCCACATGGTCATGCAACGCCACTTGGGCCGGCCCGCCATGAATAGGGGCACCATCACGAAGCTCGGCCCGTTCCCTTTCACTCTCTTTAGCATCTAGGGCAGAGCCATTCGAAGCGGCCGGGCAGCACATTGGAGCGGGCATCGAAGGACCTCCGGCCACAGTCACCAGAAGACGTCCCCCCCACCATCCGGTCCTCCGCCAGCAACCTCGACTTCCTGGCGCCCCTCCATAGCTGAATCCCACACGACTGAGCCACCGGCCAAATCGAAGCAAGCGCAACCACATCCGATGTCATCGGAGATGGCTCCTTGGTGCTTGGAACCACCACCGGAGGTCGATTAGGATCCGCTGTCGCCTCCTTCCCCGACTTTGGAGCGGGAGCATTGTCGAGGACCTGCACCGCCTTCACCGGTGTGATAAGAGCCCCACCCCTGTTATGGGAGCCCGAGCAGCCAGCCGCCATCGCATCAGGCCCCAGACTGGGCTCCGAGCCCCTACCGGACTGCTTCATGGTCCTCGGGCTTCCAGCCCGCTTCAGATGGGCCGAGCCCTAGCACGCATCCACCAACGGCAAGCCCAGCGAAGCCGGGCCACCACCTGGCCCAGAGCCATCGGCTCCTCACCCACTTTCGAGTCCGCAAGCACCGAAATGCCGACTCGCTCTATGTCAGGACCTCCACCACCAAGCCGTATGAGTCATGGGGCGGCGACTCCGGCAAGCCACCTTGGCCGACTTTGCCAGCCCTCAGAATCCAGAGGGGATCCTGATAGACTCACAACCCTCGACGATGAGCCTGAATGTTCCGAGTTAGAAGTCACCACATCGGACCGCAATTCGGTCGTCTTCTTCCCCTTGCCACCGCCAGGTTGGCCCTAAGCAGATGAAAACTCGACGTGACCACCCACAGCCCAAGCCGCGACCGAGCCTGGCTGTCCCGCTCCTTCTCAGCGTCGAGCTCCACCTCCCGCTCAACACTAATCTCTATGGGCAAAGGTGGGTCTCCACAACATTCTCCGGTCGGAGGGCTTGCTCACTCCTGCTCGGCGGTCCTGAGGGGCTTCGCACATGTCATCGGAATGGCCGATTCGGCCACGCCGAAAGCAAATTACAGAAAGATTTTCGTAGATAAATGGCTACCAAACATCATATTCTTTCCTCTAATTAGAACTCTAGGCTTCAAGGGCATCGTGGAATCGATCTCCACTCGGATTCTCGTGAAGCTGGTCTTCTTCAACTGGTCCATGAAGTCATCAATGGAGACCGGGCTGCCGGCTTCCTCCACAATGCCCAATAGTCTCCGAGGGCTCCAAAACTCCATCGGAAGTCCGAGGAGGCGTAACCACACCGTGGCCATTTTGACAATATTGGTGCCCGGAACAAAATCCGGCACGCATCGTTCCACAGCCAACAGTTGTCCGGCAGTAATCCATGGCCCCCACGAAGAATAGTGTTGGTCTCCTCCTTTAACTTGAAACAAAAGAGGAGGTGATCTTCCGTCAGGGAGAACGACTCAACCTCATTCGGGAGCTTTCCCTTCACCTTAAATTCCCTAGCAATCCAGTCCACGAGAATCCGGCGGCCCAAGCTCCAGACCAGCACGGAGACCCTTACCCATTTTCCCCTCTCCTCCGTCTCATTTTTCGAAAATTTGAGGATTTTGGTAAAGTATCGTCGGAGCTGCTCGGCTCGGAGATTTCGTGAGATGTCCGCATCGGCTATCATGATTGTCAAAATTTGATTACTGGCATAAATGATCAAAATAAAATTAATTAAATTAAATAAATAAGATGAGTCAGTATCATTTTCATAAGGATTTAAAATGATTATTTTTTTTAAAAAAAATAAAAAGATTGATTATAGCAAGATTAAAAAAATAAAATAGTAAAAATTAAATTAAAAATATAAATTAATTTATGAAAGAAAAAAATCAGAGAAATAATTCAAAAATTTTGAATTCATCGTGCAAATTAGATTTATTTTTTTTTATGTTGTAATATTAATTCTTATGATTGAGATATTAGTATAGCTTATATTAGGTGGATGTCCGGTCAAGACATCACCACCTTTCAGAATCTTTTCGATACCACACGATGCAGCAGAAAGAAAGAAAAATAAAATAGAAAACAATCAAATACATGGATCAGCCAAAAAAGGCTCGCCTCCATGGGGCATGCAAACTTCACTATGAGAAAGAAATATTACAAGAGGAGATCTCATCTTCAATTCTTGTACACCCAATTTCTTCTTCACAGAAAGTTCTCCCTCACAAAAGCTCTCTCTCTAGGAAAACCCTCCTGAACTCCTGAAATGACTGTTGTCCGCTCCTTCTCCTCTCAGCGTTTCAGCCTCTTTCTCTTTCTCCACGAGTGTTCACTTCTTTGGATTTTCGCATGAAGCCGTCTGCGCCCACGAGACCACCAGGCCACCACACCCCTACTGTTCACGAACAAGGCCTTTATAGGCCTTAAATCCATGTTAGATTAGGGTTAGGAGTCCTAATAACCCTCAGATAAAGCCTTGGACCGTTGGATCGAAATTGAAATCAACCCACGCCCTCCGATCGTGTACCGGTCCATGGAACAGTACCGTAGACCTTGAGAAACGCATGGAAAATGCCCATGCGATCCACGCAGCTTCTTGTGCACCGCCCGGTCCACAATGAATCGGGTTATAGGTTCCCAGCAGGCCGCGTGGGCCTGGGCCGCACCCGTGCGTGGGCCTAGGCTGCGCCTGTGTCGTGCACCCAGGACCGGGCCGAGCGTCGCATGTTGCTGCATCTGGGCCGTACCCGCCGCGTGCGACCGCACCGCCGTCGCTCTGTCGGACCGCCGCCGGCCGCTGACGGTCCTCTATCACTTCAAGTTTCTTGTCGATTTCAATCGCTCGTATCTTGGCCATCCGGACTCTGTCTGAGATGATCTTAGTCTCGTTGGACTCCATTTTTCATCGCAGACCTCGCTGTGGGCTCTGTTAGATGTGTGCCCTAGATGTCAGATCGACTGATACGTTCCTGTATAAATCTAA
>KE505181.1:275352-292369 GCA_000441515.1 Elaeis oleifera | reverse complement strand
GTAGGATAAAAAATTAAATTATTCCGTCCAGATTTGATGAAATCTAAAAGATCCTACACAGAAAAAAAACGATTTTTCCTTCAGGCTCAATATGGATCGAATCTTGAAACGTCAAATTCTAACAATGATTGACCCCAACTACTCTTGCTCAGGCTCTCCTCCTTTGGCGGAGATGGACGTTGGCCCACTACCCTCTCTGGCATGCTTCCCTTTGCCTTCCACCCTGCTTGCCATCACCACCATCACCTGTTTGAAGGAAGGCCGATATGGACACGACAATGGATGCCGTTTCACACCAATCGCTCACCGAGCGCACTTTTACAAAGATCCATTTATTCTTTCTTTGGCATGGCTTTCTAGTCTCATATAACCTTATGTCTCACGCCTTCATAAGCATTAAATATGAGGCCACCAAAGCATGCCAGCCATGTCTATATGCATCAGGCTTTAACCAGTGGAAAAGCTTCCAAGGCCTACAGGTGATTTAACTCCAATCGTCTGTGACAACATATATTAGATTACTAAATTCTATGATTCCATGTAATAATACTCGTCAAGAGTTAGTAACGGAGAACATTAGATATTTGGATGCCAACTAAGAAGGTTGCAATGCCACTAAAAGTGTCCAATCGAGAAGTCAACTGCATTCAGGATTAGAGCTCGTTATTTTACCCTGGACCACTTGGGTACCTCTCGTGGTGTCCACATCGCCAGAAGAAACTGGTTCTTATGGCCCCACTTTACAAAGAGATCACATCCCATTTCACGAATTTGGACGGAACCTGTGCGTTTCTTATTACTTGTCCACGAGCCACCGATGTTGACCAAACGGCCTTTTCCCTCCGGTCTAAAAAGGCTCATTAGCTTCCACGAAGGCTATGTACCTGGATTTGCTAATTAGCACGCTGCATGGCCGCAAGATATGCTGTCCCTGTGGAAGGATGGGAATTTCAGAAAAATAAAATAATTTAATTTTTAAATATAATCTAATTTAATATTTAAATTTTATTTTAATTTCAATTTTCGATGACGAATCAAATATATTGAAAATATGATCATTTTAAGTTTATTTTATTTTTTTAATTTTAATTTTAATTTTAATTTAATTTCGATGACCAGCCAAATAAATATTATATTTTGTGCTCGCACATCATGTTATTTACTTCCACAAGAACCATTGATTGCGCATCATTTGGCTCTCTATTTTAATTTACAAACCTGAGAAAACCAGCCAATCAAATATATGATGGGCAATCAACAGTACGGATTTTTTGCTGTGATTCTAATGCAAGTACTAACCCATGTCCACGAATCGAATTTAAAGATGGTTGGGAGCCTCGCATTCCGAGATGTAATGCAACTCAAGTTGCATGCAATTATAATTAAATGTAATTGCGTCTCGTGCAATTGAACTTACTCTGTTTGGAAGGTTGCTGGCGGTACTGTAAGTTAAAAAAAAAAAGCATATTTGACCGGATACAATTATAAGGGACGTAGTCATTGAGGGTAAAACCTCCGCTTGGTATCATTATAAAATTATATTTTTGAATTTAACGTGTTTAACACAATTGTGTAATAGTAATTTTGTAATTACCAATAGTCGCAACAAATTTTACAATAATTAGTCCATGATATTAAATTCTCAAAAATTTAAATTAAAACTGCAAAAAAAAAAAAAAAAAGAATTCTGCATGGTAGTAAAGTTAGGCCATTATGTTTATTCTCAACATTAGTAGTTGATACGGCAAAATATGGAGAAAAATTTTTATAAGACTATTATTTCTCATCATAGAACATAATAGATGACAACGGGAAGATATTATCGCCTATCTTATTGCTCATCAGTTAAAAGATTATTTTTAATGACTAATAAAGTAATTTAATTTAAAATATTATTAATTTAGGTAGAAGCAAAATGTTAAATGATTATGATAGTTTAAAGATCATTACTTAAATTTTACGAAGTACGTGGTTTAGTATTGATTTTATCTAAAATCAACATGTGGTATGCCTTTTTGCAACAAAATAAATAGAAAAAAAAGACAATAAATGACAAATTATTATAGGATACTTCTTGCTTTATATTCTTTGTGAATCAAGAAAATATTACAATGCATTCTCAAAATAAATCGCATGCTTCACAGAAAATATAGAATAGCGTAATATAAAATGGAAAGGGAAGGAAAAGGGTCTCTCGAACCCCTCCAATTTCCCAAAAAGAATCCCAAAAATCCAAGTTGGATCTTCTCCCTCTCTGGCACCAGTTGCCTATCCTAATTGGTCTCTATTGGACGTCAATGTCCGCTCCCAGCAACGCTTTGGATTTGGACCTCCTCTTTCTTTAACCCGTTAGCACGAGTCTTTGAAGATGGGAAGAAATTGAGGGAGGCTGATGCATATCGAATGGACTTTGACCGCACCGAAGTTTGCCGGGAAACAAGTATCACAGATGGGAGAAGGTGGAGGGAAATGCGGGTTGACAATGTAAAGACAGAGAAGTTTTGATTATTGGTGGAAAAAATAGGACGTATATACCCAGTTTTAGTAAAAAAAATTAGAGACCATCTGGAGGAGAGGAGAGAACTTTATAGTGTGTAAACTACTGTTAGTCACCCATTCTAGCTGTCCTGTATGGTATAAATGACTCCCTCCACGCTTCCTCTCGCATACCCCTTCCAATTGTGTTGGATATCCATGTCTACCACTTCCATGAAGCATACCTTTAGATACCATAGAAACATGCAACAAACCTGAATATCTACTAACTCATTTTTCTAGATACCATTTATATGATTGTTTCGGAAAAAATTAAATATAATTATTTAATTAATTTTAAAATATTATTAAAAATTAATATCAAATTACCAAAAAAAGCGTCCAAACTCATGTATTCGACTGTGCCCTATAATTTGTTCATCTTTCTAGGGTTCGTATTATATCTTTCACACAAAAGATTGATAAACCTTCTTGTGTGATCTGAACCATTGGATCGCGCAATAGCAACTTTGAATCTATGCAGGTGGATGGAAGAAAGAATGTATGTCTTAACCAATGATGCACTAATATGATGCATGTCTTAACCAACAGCTCCATGTTTCAATCTCATCAACGTGTCATGTTGATATAGAAATACAGAGACAAAATTGGTCAGTTGTTGATGCAGGAAGAAGACAAATGTCACAGATATGGTCCTTGCGATTGCTATACCTCTAGTAGCCACATTCCTGCTGATCTCCACAATTTGCATTTGCTTCTGGAGGAGGAGGCAGCCAGTTGTAGAATTACCTTGTAACCAACCATGAATCAAGTGCTTTCTTTGCAGAAACATCCAGCTCTTTTCTTACTTTTCTGTTAGAGAGCTTCATGAACATCTACCAAGATGGGAAAGGATGAAATATTAGCTGAAGTTACTGCAGGAGTTAGACCAGAATAGTTTACTATAAGAAATAAGTAATGCGCGCGTTGCTTGATTATTGATTTCAATGGCCATCAATGAGCCTGTAAAACTAGGTCCAAAAGCCTACAAATGATCTCTTTGAGGGGCAATGACCAATTAATTGGTCTTGATCTAGAGCAGACTTGGTTTAATTGAGCAAAATTATTTTTGGAATTCTGTACTCCAATTATCTCATCTTGTTATCCAAATTCCTTACATAGGATTCAGTAAGATAATGTTTGACGATAGTTTCAAAATTCTGTGCTCTTTCAGTAGATGGGACTAGCCTAGAGGAGATTGCAAGTGCCAAGCCCCTATTACCTGATATATCTACACTACGAGTTGTGACAGCTACCCGAAGAGAACAAACTTGGAGAAGGTGGCTTTGGTGTTTAAAAGCTATGACGAAAGCCTATTGTGTAAACTTCTCAAAATCTAATCTTAATAGAACTGTCCTCGAAATAAAGATTTGTTGCATGTAATTTTATTTTTTATCCTGATTAGTTCTATTTCTATCTTTAATTTTCCGGTTCTAGATATTTCCTGTTAATCTTATAATTCAGTATAGGGACTACCACCCGATGGACGAGAAATAGCAGGGAAGAGGTTGTCAATTATTTCAGCACAGGGATTTGGAGAGCTGAGAAGTGAGCTAAGTTTAGTTGCTAAGCTCCAGCATAGGAATCTTGTAAGGCTTCTGGGTGTTTGCTTGGAAGAACAAGAGAAGTTGCTTGTTTATGAATGTGTGCCTAACAGAAGCCTCGATACCATTCTCTTTGCTACAATTTCATCTCCCACAAAAATCTGACCGAATCTCAATAGGAACTTGCGCAGTGACCATAATATAGTAGAGCTATAATTAATATCAATACTGAACCTAGAACTTTGATTTTGTTTATATGTAGGTTTCCATCTTAATTCCAACTAAATCTAGACTTTGCATTTCTAGCTTAACCATTCTTGTTAGTTTGGAATAAAACAAATGTTGGATCGTCTTGCATTCAAGCAACCCATAAAGCTGCCTGTTTCATATGCGCTAATATATCTCATAAAACAACAGACCACGAGATATATTGGTTCTTAGAAGATTGATTTGTAAGTCATGTATTATTTATTCATGTATGAACTCAGACAAATATAGAACACAAAGGCAACAATGTTCCCAAGCAGAACATGCATTTTTGGACGCGTGAAATCTGAAACTACTATACTCAGTTCCTCACTGATGCTTTCTTTCTGACCACATTTTTGGAGGTGTAACTAATATCATAGACTCTAATAACAGCCTTTTCTAGAAGAAATCTAACCAATCTCATCACATCGTTGCACCCTTTAAATTCCTGATCCTGATCATTTCTTTGAATTGCTTAAAAGCCACATCTAATGGCTCCAACTTCGGAGATCAGCTATCATAGATTGCTGGCCAGCCGATGAAATTATTATAGTTGCTCCAAAACTCCAATCTGTCATTTACCATGTTGAATATGTCTTTGAAGACTCGTTTATGGACATATCATCAGAGGATGCATTTTATCTCTTCAATCCATCTGAAGTGCTCTGAACCTGAGCACAAATACACTGAGCTCTATTAGATCTCTCACAAGTTAATTCTCAGTGTGTGCGCAGCAACTTTATGGGTATTTATATCCAAATATGGCCCATAGCTTTCTAATGGCTCTGATTCTCTGTTTGATATAATTACTACTTATTTTCTCTGTTTTAATCAGAAGGTCACTCTATATGAAGGGAATGATTAAGGTGATCTAGAATGTGGCGCTGATCTTGCTAGAGAAGATACTACTGATGGTCCATGCATAATCCTTCAGGACAAGCTTTTGCAGTGTGGGAAATGGCTATGGTATTGGAATTCACAATTAGCAACCATAAGTATCACTAATACAGATTGCTTGTAAAAGCACTTAAGCACATCAAAATTTCAAATGCCATCCGATAGATATTCCTATGTGCACTACCTGTAATCCCTGAACTGCATTTTGGAAATGAGCATTATTGGCGGAAAAGCCTTGGGCATTGGCTATGTTGTCACAGATAGCACCACCAACCAGTCAGGAAATTGGTGCAACTCAATTGTCACTCAGAGGTCAGAGTAAAAAGCTTATAAGTAGCCAAATAACTGGATTTCCAAACAACTTTAGATGTTTCTACTTTTGTAACACTATATGGAACGGTCATTCCTCAGAATCTTGAAGGGCCTTATTAAGTTCCAAGAAGATTTCCTCAGAAAGGAATAATCCCATCTCCTGAATTTTGTTCTTATACTAATTGCACACATCTTTTCTCTTGCAAACCCATCTATAGTCAATCAAGTGGAATTTTTGTTCCCTCATTATGCCTTCTTCTAAAATAATTTGCAAACTGTGAAATTTGAGTGTTGTCTCCAAGATCAAAAATTTTGGTGATGGTTCTCCTGTATCAACTAGATTATGCTTCTTAAGCAAATAATCATGGCTTTAGATAAAAGTACTGGTAATAACAATGAAGTAAGATTAATATTAGCTGTTTCCTCAAAAAAAAAAGGGAAAAAAGAAAGAAGAAGCTGAGAGAGGAGAAGAAGGAATCAAAACTCGCATCACAAAGCAGTACTGATTTAGGAACTAATATCGCCTGTACCAACAGCTAAATGGATGCAATACACGAATGAACCGAGCTTGAATCATAACCCTAGCATGTACCTCTGACTAAACCCTAACTAATCATTTCTCATTGTGGTCTCTGGCTATCTTAAACCTATGCTCTAATACCACTCCCTGAACCCATCACCAAGGCCGATCAAATGATATAGCCGCATGAACCCTAGAGCAAGAAATAGAGATCATGTAAGGTCTGTAAATGACTCTATTGCTCGAACTCTATGTTCAAACCCATCCAGTGTTATGCATCTCGCAACTTTGTGAGGAAAAGAGAATTGGGGTTATGAGCTTTGAGTCCAATAAGAATTCCATCACACTTCATCAATATAATAATACAATTCAAAAATAATGAATAAGCAGTATGAAAAGAAATCATAAGCTACAAAATCTCGTATCAAGCATATAATATAACTCAATAATTATATAAACATAAATCATAAATCATGTATTATCACAAGTCCATCATAAATATCACCAATGATTTCATATGACTTATCATTTATATTTATTAATATATTTCAAATCAATAGTTATCTTTCAGTTTGGACTAAACATGATCACGCTTCAGTCCATAACTGGTAAACTATAAAACACACTTCGGTTTATAGTGGCAAACCAAGATATCCATGCTTTGGCCTATGGTGGCAAACTAGAATATCCAATACTTCAGTCTGCGATGGTAAATCAGGGTGTCATGATTCAATCCATGACTAGCAATCTAAGATATCACTATTCGAGCTATGATCAGCAATCCATATCATGGCTTGTCCAAATCCTCTTACAAATCAATACGCCATTCAGTCTCATATTATATTTTTTAATCAATCTCAAGCATTCCATATTTTATTCTTAGCAACCAAAATAGTCAACATATGATATGAATATAATAAAGAATCAAATATTCGATGTGAAATTAGAAATCATCATATATAATACAAAATAATCATATATATAGGTGATCATGTAAAGAGACCCATCTCCAACTCGAGTATTGCTATTGATTAATCTCTCGATTTATGAACTTGAGATCAAGATATTCTACTTGACATCTTCTTGTTAACAATTTCTCTTCTACATAATTAAAATTAAATATAAAAATTTTATGTAATTAAGGATAGAAAAATATCCAAATATTATAGATCTAGGACCTCCTGGGATCAACCAATTAATTTGAGCTTATCTAAAGATCTAAACCCTTTACTGGTCTATATGATTTTCAGAGAGAGAAAGAAAAGACTAGAGAGAATGAGCATAATACAGAGCAACAAAGAAATTATCTTTCCTTTCCTTTCTCTATTTTCTCTTTTCTTTTTCCTTTTCTCCTCTTGCCTTTTTTTCTCATTTTCTTCTTTCTTCTTTGTGGGAAAATGGGGAATGAGTTCTTAAGTCAGCCATCATCCATGGCAGCTCCTTTGACAGCAACCCATGATGGCTATGGCCCCTGACATCTTTGTCCCTTGATAACCAAAGCATGGTCGGCAATGGTGGCTAGCTCAATAGAAGCAAAGAAGAAGAAAGAAAAATTGGAGAGGCTCGGACCTGATAAAATCTAGTGGCCAGTGGCTCAATCCAACCATAAAAGATTTTCTAGAGTTTGGAAGAAAAGATGAAGGTAGGGGTCAATATCTCAACTCCCATGATGAATCAGCGATAACTTGCTAGAAACGCTCGACAGAAAGAATGCAATAAACCCCATGATTTCACTAACAATTTGATTGAGGATTTTGATGAGGCATAAAGGAAGAGGGCAGGAGGATTTATTGATGGGAATCTTAGGGTCCTCACCAGAGTTTGATCCATCCTAGGATCCCTTTTCTGCTCAGATTTGAAGAGGAGATGGACTCCATTGGGACTCCTCTTCTGCCTCACGTGCTCAGTGCGTGAGGCTCAAATTTTTTCTTTTTTTCATATGCTTTAATATTCATGCAAAAGACTAATGGGCCTGGTCCTTACACCTGGTTTATAGCAAATTTGATTCCGACTTGACTCTGGGTCCAAAAGTAAATAGTCTATTACTCAAAATGGGAGGAAGTAGTTCCATCCAATCTTACTGCTGTAGATATTTACAAGAGTGAATTATAACATTGATTATTGTAATGGGAGAGGGGGTTGCAGACCCATCATTTGGTCAACTCAGAGCCTAGTTGACCATAGAGTTGGTCGAAGCCAAATAGAAGGTTATTGTGAGCAGTTTAATTTAGCTTGTGTTAGGTTTGTTTAGCTTGCAATCTCAATAATGTAGCTTTCCAATGCTTGAATAACTTTCATTTTAGTTGGTTGGTTCTTGTAAGATTTTTATCATCTCATCCAATGTTATTTTTGCTTTTCTTTGGTAGAATGAGCTTTGGTAGCTTAAGAGGGAGATGCTTTTATAATAAATGCTTATTTATGGGTCTTAACTCAAAAATATGCCATTGCTAAGAGAGAGTGATACTTCCACAAGATATATGTGAGCGTAATGATAACATGGATATTTTGTTATAGCTATTATACATCAACATCATATTTTGAAGTTGCAATAGCATCCGTATCCCCAAACTATTTTATTAGTGTAATGAAAATAACAACAATTATTTGTAGAATATAGATAACTAGATTAGATTTTTTTCTTATAGTAGAAAGAAAACTATCTTAAAAATTTCAATAAGAATTTTGTTAACATTTACAATCAAATACAGATCAAGTGGAAGATGCGTAAATTAAATAGAAGGATAAATTATGAGAACACTCTCTCAACTTTAGTCCAATTTCACTTACATCCATCGACTTTAAAACATATCAAACTAATCCTTCAATTTTTTGAAATATTCCAATGTGATCCTACCATCTGTCTTCATTAACGAAATGATACTATTATTTTATGGAATAATCAAATTACCCTTATCCCCATCTCCTTCCTCCTTCTTTCTAATTACTCTCCTTCTCTACCTTAGGCATGACCCTCTCCTCCCTCCTTCCCATCCTCCTCTTTGTCCTCATCGTCCTTCTCTTCCAAGTCCTCTCATGAGCCTTCTTCCTCTATGGCAACTCCTTCTACCTCTACCCATTCCTTGCTAGCAATCTCTCATTTTTCTTTCTTTCTCCTTATCTACTTCTTCTCCTTTTCTAAATTTGCTTGTGAGCCCTTTCCCTCTATGGTGGCTCCCTCCACCTCTGCCCATCTTGCTAGCAAATCCTCCTTCCCCTCCTCTTTCTCCGCTCCTACTTCTCATTCTTCTTCTTTAAGCCTACCCATGTCTCTCTCTATAATGGCTCCTACCACTTCCGCCCATTCTCACCGATGACTTCTCTTTCCCTCCCTTCCTCCTCATCTACTTTTTTCTCATCCTCCTCCAAGCTCGCCCATGACCCCTCCTTCCCCTCCTCTTTCTCCTCATCTACTGCTCCTTTTCTTAAGTCTGCTTGTAAGCTCTCTCCTCCATGGTGGCTCCCTCCACCTTCGTCCATGTCGCCAATGAACCCTCCTTCCTCATCCTCCACTTCTTCATTTTCTTTCTTTCACTTCTCCTCTTCCTCCTCCAAGCCTCCCTATGTCCCTCTCTATGATGGCTGCCATCACCTTCACCCCTTTCTTGCAACGATCTCTCCTTCCTTCTTCTCCTTCCTTCTCATCCATATTTTCTCCTAGTCCTCTTCCTCCTCCAAGCTCACCCATGACCCCTCCTTCCTCCTTCTCTTTCTCTTCACCTACTTCTCCTCATCCTCTTCCTCCAAGCCCATTCATGACCCCTCTTCCTCCATGATAGTTCCCTTCAACCCTACCTTTCTTGTCGGCAGCCCTCTTTCTCCTCTTCTCTATCCTCCTCACCCATTTTCCTCATCATCTTTCTCTTCCTCTAAGCCCATTTATGAATGCTCTCTCTCCTCCTCCCTCCTCTTCCTCCTAACCCTTTCTCCTCCTCCTCCAATTTCGTCTATGAGGCCTTTGATACTGTCCTCCACTTCCACTTTGACCTCCATGATCCCACCCTTCCTCTCTATGTCAACTCCCTCCACCTCCATCCCTTCCTTACTAATAATCCATCCAATATAAGCAAAGAATATTTTCGTCTGTTGAAATAAAAATTAAACCATTTGTTGGTAAGTAAATGGTAGAACCACATTAGAATATTTTAAAAATTTGAAAGACTAATTTGACATATTTTAAAGTCGAGAGGATCGATGTAAGTGAAATTGGACTAAATTTGAGGGAGTATTTCTAAAATTTATCTTAAAAAAATATGATACCCTAATCTCCTTTGTCGGCCAACTAGTCAGTGGCTAAACTCGTCAAGGGGTTAAGAGTGGTTCAAATATCCTATATGAGATGATTACACCTAATTTTGATGCGAAGACCTTGTGATAATAGTCGCTCAATCATCTCTGATGATGATATTAACTAGATTGAGCATCTTGGTAGCAGCTATAAGTCCTTCCTAAAAATTTTGATTGGTTTATTCAAAAAAAAGTTGTAGTAGTTATTATTAGTAATCCAGGCTTATCAACTGGATAGGGAGGCACAATGCCTCTAGAAAACAATGACCAGCTCAAATTTTCTTATCATACTTCATCAGCTACCAACTATGTGGTGCGTAAAGCTTTTATCTTTGTCACTCTAGAAATGGAGGATACAGGGATGTACTTGGAGCAAGCTACTCATGTCGAAGCTTTTGGATGGTAGATTAAGGAGGACGATATTCAAAATGCCCTAATCCGCAGAGCAAATGTCACTAGTATCTGGACAACAAGGATATTAGCTAAACTAAACTATTTCTTTATTACATGTCCATTTAGAGAAGTTGTTTATCAGCTAATGACAGAAGGTCATATTAGAGGCAATGATTTTTTCTTCAAGTGTATCACTGAGATAGATTCAAAGGAGGAGTCCCACACCAGCTCAAACTTAAGGTTAGTGCAAGCTTATTTAATCTTCCACTTGTTTGTTGGAACTCACATGCAGTGGCTACAATCATCTCCTCCTTTGGGCTACCCCATAAAGCAAGCAAAAGTTATCTCAAATGGGAGGATCTCACATCATTTGATCTGAATTTTTTTGTGAGGATGTGGAGGATATTCTAGAATCAGTCAATATTTTGGTGGGTCTTTTTATCTATAATATTCAATATGCATTAAGTTTATCTCTGAGCTAACCCCACCAAGCTCATCCTCTTCCACAAGGAACTCGAATAATGAAGATGAAGACTGAAATTATTGATTCGGATTAGGGGATAACTCATTGCCATCGAAAAAAGAAAAGGCCAGTTGCACTGCCTGGCAGCTCTTCAGGTAAGAGACAAGCCTCTCGACCCCGGACGAAAAGTGGTAGCCCAACATTAGGGCTGGAGCATGCTATGAAAGTATTCAATGCCATAATGACAAACAACAAACTAGGTACTTGGATTGGCTGTTAGTTTGCCTTGATACTCCATGCCTACTTCTTGAGGCCAGACCCATAGGCAAAACTAGCTACTATCCTATCCCTAATCTTTAAAAATGGACAATGAATCTAATCTTCTCAAATTCAAATTTAAAATCTGAATTTTCTTTCATTTATCCAACCGAGACACCACAGACTCAAATTCAACAAAAGGCCAACGACCTCCATGATAGCTACCTACTGATGTTTGAGTCTATGACTACAGGACAGCTAGTCAAGTAACATTGCTTTCCTATAAAAAATTCACTAGTGCCAATCAAATGGGTCTTTTCACAAATACTTGTAGCCTGCAATAGACCTCAACATCAGTAGGAGATATCCACCAACCCTCCCAAATCAATGGCGAAACAACTCCAAAAGGTGCAAGTCCCACTACCAACAAACATAATGCCCGCCTTAGATCAAAGAAGATTAAATCCCTTGGTTTAATGGAAGAGTCACTAGTAACAATAGATATATCCTTCATTAACTCCCTTACAGCTGTCCAGATCTCAGAAATGGGGAAAAAGTGTGGATTGCTATTTGACACTAGTGGACAGCTCAACCCATGTGGAAAAATGAAGGAGCTTCAAGTTCAGAGATGCGGAAAGATGTCAAGTCGAGTTTCTGAAATTACAGCAAAATGATCTGGGTTGCTATGGACATTTTCAGCCTGAGAACTATCTTTGGAGTCTCATATATTTTGTATTTATTAATTGCTTTTGGTATCTTGTACTCTCCCACCCCCTCCTTCTATGGAGTGGGTCTTTCGATATCCCTATTAGATCTTAATGAATACTTTCACAAAGAAGTATTCTTTCCCTATAGAACTTCTGAAATACCATTCTCCTTTAACCCTTACTAGACCATGACTTGGGTGTTACTAATTATTTTTAAATGATTCTAAGCCAGAATACTAAAGGTATAGGCAAACCCAACAAAAAGAGGACGATTAAAGAAACCATAAAAAGATCCAAATGTCTGATTCTGTGCCTACAAGAAACTAAGCAAGATGCCATGGATGGCAGAATGCAAAAATCAATCTATGGTACCAATCTTAATGGATGGCTAGTGAAAGATATAATTAGTTCATCAGGAGACCTTCTCACATGCTGGGATCATAGGGATTATGGTGGAAATCTAATTAAGAAAGGTGCCTACTCTCTTACTATCCGTCTTATCACAAGCATACTGGGTTTAAATGGTTGCTCTCTAACATCTATGGTCCCCACAATCATCAAAAATGTTGATCACTATTTATAGAACTGATCTCTATGACAGAAGCCATCCCTCTTCCTTTGATCCTTTTGGCTGATTTCAATACTACAAGATTTTCAACAGACCATAAAGGAGGAGCGGGTACCTAGACAACTTCACCCTCTTTAACAAGTTCATTGATTTACAATCTCTGATCGAAATCAGATTTTCGAATAGGCAATTCACCTGATCCAACTTCAAGGAAGACCCCACTATGGGTACTTTAGACTGTTGTTTTGCCTCTGTCGAATGGTTGCACAAATACCTACTGACATACCTCATTGCTCTTCTCCACTTCACATCCGATCATACCCCTCTCCTTTTGCATTATTGGCCTCCATATTAAGGTAAATATCTACATACTAAATCATTTTGATTTGAAAATTTCTAGCTCACCCAGATTTCAAGAATATGATAAAAAGTTGGTGGGACACGGTGCCTACTTGCTCTAATGCCATCACAACTTTGTTGGGCCTTATATGGTGCTCCCAAGGCTCAGGGGACTAAGGCTAAGGCCAAAGTCCAAAGTTATGAGTCAAGGCCTTAGCCAACTTCGTCCTATCCATCAAGTACATCAATGTCATATATTTTTGAAAGCTGTCCCATAGAAGTACCTTCATCAGTGCATCAGTTGGATTCTCCTTGGTGTGAAACTTCACCAGCTCCACCTCACCTTCTTCCACAAGTTCTCTGATCTGATGATATATGATGTCGATGTACTTCATCCTCGCATGGTAGATAGAGTTTTGTATAAGTAACAGTACACTCTGACTATCACAGTGCACCCGGACGGCCTCCTATGCGAGGCCCATCTCCAACGTCAAGCCCTTCAACCATAGGGCCTCCTTTGCTACCTCCGTAATGTCAATGTACTTCACCTCAGTGGTGGATAAGGCCGTGATGGGTTGCAAGCATGATCTTCATGAAATGAAATCTTCAAATAGGCTAAATACAAATCTATCATCGACCGTCGGTTGTCCACATCTCCATCAAAATCCACATCCACGAACCTTCCTATCAGCCCCCAGCCTCCTTGGATGTGTTGGAGAGTCCCTCAACACCTCCTTGTTATTCATAGTAGATACTGACTCTAACAGTACCCATCAAGTACCTGAAGATCTCCTTCAGTGCTAGCCAGTGCTCCCTGCCAAACTCACCATGAACCTACTGATTTGACTCACTGCGTGGGCGATATCTGGCCTACAACATACCATGGTGTACATAAGGCTCTCCACACTAGAGGCATATGGCACTCTCTTCATCTCCTGAGCCTCCATCTCAGTCTGTGGTGACATCGTCTTTGAGAGTCTAAAGTGCCCGGTAAGTGGCAGCTCAGTCGGTTTCGCTTCCTTCATTCCGAATATCTTCAAGATCTTCTTGATGTAACCTTCCTAAGATAAATGCAGCATCCTCTTAGCTCAATCTCTGAAGATTTCTATGCCTAAGATTTTCTTCACAAGCTCCAAATTCTTCATCTCAAACTTTCGAGACAAGGCTGCCTTTAGTTCCTGCACAACCTTCCTACTCTTGCATGCTATAAGCATGTCATCCATATACTAGAGTAGAAACATTCTAGACCCATCTTCTAAAGATTTAATATAAATACAAGAGTCATACTCGTATCTGAAAAGTTCGATGCTCCTCACATAAGAATCAAACTGCTTATACCATCCCTTAATGACTGCTTTAGCCCATATAGTGATTTCTGCAACAAATAGACTTTTTCTTCTGCTTCTAACTCTTGAAACCTAGGTGGCTGGTTCATATAGATGCTCTCGTTTAGATGCTCATGGAGAAATACCATCTTGACATCCATCTGCTCCAGCTCCAAGTCCTGAGCTCAGCAGCATCCTGATGAAAGTATGCCTGACGACAGGAGAGAAAATCTCGCTGAAGTCGATGCCTTCCTTTTGGAAGTATCCCTTGGCCATTAACCTCATCTTGTTCCTGATACCTCCCAGCTCTAAAGGCCCTCCTTGCATTGGTAAATCTACTTGCAACCAATGAATTTTTTTCTTGTGGTAACTGCACCAATCGTCATGTCTCGTTCTCATAGAGAGACAGCATCTCCTTGGATATTGCTTGGACCCACCTCTCTCTGTCCTGACTCTCCATAGACTCTTCATAGGTATAGGGGTTCCCATTCGCTATCATCAGGGCAAATGACATTGTCTACTTGAAGCCATATCGTTCTAATTGCCTAATGTTCCTTTTGGACTTGTGTAGTGCAATCTCAATGTCCGTCCTAGGTCCAGCTTGCTCCTGCTGGACCTCCTGGCTTTTTTATCCATCTGAGCTCTCTCCACCTATGAAGATACCTTTGGAGAGTGCTCCACTTGAATACCAAGTCCTTCCAATATACCTGCAAGTGGCAAAATAGAATAGGATGTCAGTTATCCAGTGCTGCCTTGCTAGACCTCCTGCTGCTCCTCCATGTCATCTTGCCTTTGGAGAACTGAATTTTATCGAAAGTGGCATCCCTACTGATGACAATCTTCTTCTCTAAGGGATCCCATAGCCAGTATCTCTTAACTCTTCACGGATATCCCAAGAACACCATCTTCTATGATCTGACGTCCAATTTACTCCGCTCACCAGCACCGATGTGCACAAATACTGTGCACCCAAACACCCTTAAATGGCTCAGCCCAATCTTCCTTTCAGATTATTTTTTCTCTTGAATACTATCATCTAACTTGATATGAGATGATCGATTCATTAAATAACAGGCTACATCCACTGTATCAACCCAGAATACCTTATAAATCCCTGCCTGCAGCCTCATGCATCGTGCCTTTTCTATAAGGATTCTGTTTATCCTCTCAACCATCCCATTTTATCGAGGAGTCTTTATCATTGAGAAGTACCTTTTGATGCCACACTTCTCATACAAAATTTGAAACTCCTTGCTGGTGTACTTTCTACCATTGTCGGACCGCAGATACTTCAAACCCCGTCTCCTTCTCTACCTCAGCTTTCCATATCTTGAATTTGGTGAAGATTTTTGATTTCTTCTTTATAAAATAGACCCATACCTTCCTCAAGAAATCATCTATGAAGGTCAAGAAGTATCTCACCTATTTTTGATTGAAATCGGGGTCGGTCTCCATACATCAATGTGAACTAGTTCCAGTGAAGCTGCATTGCGGGCTGAATTATTGGCAAACTATACTCTCCTCTATTTTTTCATCTGACATGACTCATATACCTCTGAGATATCTTCATCCAGATCTAAAATCAGACCATACTTGCTCAGCTCCTTCATCTCACGATCTTGTTGAAAATATGTCCCAAGGCCAATCGTTAGACGATTGTGCTCATCTTGTAAATTATATATAAATTTTATTAATAAAAATATTTAATATTTTCATTACAAATTGACCATCTTTGAACTCCTGTGTTATAATGAAGTCCTTAGGACTATTATTAATCGACAAAAGAGGATTTGTCGTTAAGTCTTTAAAAATATTTGCAATCAAACGATATGCTATTACTAGGGCGATAGCGATATCAAGTGTAGATCGTTGTGTGCCATATGAGTTGGTTGTCCTCTTAATCAAAGAGTGTGAAGACACTGTTATGGCATGCAGATGGAATATAGGAGTGCATTCGCATCGAACGTGATCATATATCGAGCACTCTATTGTCAAAAGTAGCTCGTGAAAGGTATGGATATAAGTGTCCCTTTGATCTGAGACCACTACGGTGACTTGTAAGTAACTCACTATACTTTAGTATTAGATCATCTGAGTTTTTAATTCAATAACGGAAGGATATTGGGTGCAGTCAAGTACTTATCAAGTCGGTGTGTGTGTCAAGATGAAATTGACCTCTTTGAATTGGTAGGAGATATGCATTAGTATATTTCAATTTAACAAAATCTTGGCCAGGATAATCCATGAGATAGATTTGAAAGGTTGAAATATAATATGGTCGACTTAATTAGGGTTGACAGTTAAACCCTAAGTCACCTTGAGCATTTGGATCAAAAAGATGAATTATACAGTAACCATACGTCAGTAGATTCTAGAAGGTTGCTTTATAATACTTCGACCTATCCGGTCGTCGGGTCATCATTACTAGATGATTACATCGATTGGTATAGAAAGTTATTTCTATGCTCCGACTTAGGTTCGAACCTATGGGGTCACACGCATTAGAAGACTTGATCAGATCTGATGATTGAAGAGTCCAATTGGATTGTGACTCTAGTGAAGAGTCCTACTCGGACTAGGACTCTACGGGNGAGTCCCACTGGGACTGAGACTCTACCATTTA
>KE505181.1:220643-248290 GCA_000441515.1 Elaeis oleifera | reverse complement strand
TCCATACCTTATCACGGATCGACGATCTCCACTATTGAGAGACATGGTGAAGAGAATCCTTGCTGATTGCTCACAGCCGTACATGCATCCGGTCTCTATGAAAAATCTACTCGAAGCCCCGATCTGATCGATTTTCTTGGGAGTGCTAGCTCGTGCGAAGACCTTCATCTTGATCGATCTGGATCTTTTTTTCAAATTTTTGAAATCTTTCTATAGATTGAAGATGAACTTCTGGAGGAGATGAAGAGGTAAAAAAATATGAAGAAAAAATAATTTTTTCTAATTTATTTCCTCCTTCCAAACTCTTAAAATCAAAAATCTGAAATTCAGGTTTTTGCACATACCCCAAGAGAGAGGACCCTCCTCTCTATTTTTCACATCATGAACTATGTCCAAACTTCTACCACATGAAGAGCTCTTTTTTGGTATCTTAGACACATAAAAGAAACTATAAAAGCTTCTTTTATAGGCATGTAAGGAGGTGAGGTGAAGAGTCCTAATGATCTTGAACTCTTATAAGATTCTGCCTCCCTTCATAATTCTACATTCCAAAATATGCCAAAAAAATATGGGATGCTCCTTCTCATATTTTTTTATGATAAATCAATTTTCTAACTAATCTCTTATAAAAAATCTCCTTAAAATATCACACATATAAGGATAAAAAAATTATTGGCATGGAGAGGTTGATCTAGATGAGAACAGATTCTCCTAATAAAGAATATTTTAAAATCTAATTTTAGAATTTTTTTTTATCAAAACTAAATCAGATTTGGATGTAAGATAGATAAGAGAAAGAACTCTTTGATTTAAAAAAATCTTATACAAAATAATTTTGTGTGTGGAGATATATAGCGTGTAATCTGGATTGACGCAGAGAGAAGAGTCCTATTCCAATAAGGACTCTAAGTTCCTTATTTGAATCCAAACCAAATCACATCTGGTTTAATCCAAATAAATATATAAAATTAATCTAATTAGGTTCATAATTTTAATCAATTTAATTAATTAAAATTGACTGAACCAAAATTTTGATCAAATCAGAGATAATTCTTCCTTAGCGATTAGGTCATCTCATAATCAAATCGAGTCAAACCTAATTAAATCTAATTCAATTAGATTTTATTTAATCCTCTTTGTTCAATCAAATTGAGCTAATTAATAATTTAATTACTAATTAATTCTTTATTAATTCACAAATACTTGGTGAATTAATTTATTGTAACTTTTGCATAAGGTTAACCATCAATCGAATTGACGATTAAGCCCTTAAACGATTTTCAATCGTTGATCAGCCATATGATCAGTCAGAAATTCTTTTGTGTGTGACCCCATAGGTTCGAACCTAAGTCGGTAGTATAGAAATATCTTTCTGAATCAATCGATGTAACCATCTAGCAATGGTGACCCGACGTCCGAATAGGTCGAATGAAGACGAAGCAATATTCAAGAATCTATTAGCGTATGGTTACCATATAATTCATCCCTTTGATCCTAATGCTCGAAGACGATCTAGGATTTAACTGTCAATCCTAGATAAATCATTCACATTATATTTTAATCTTTTTCAAATCCATCACATGGATTATCCGGGCTCAGATTTTACTAAATTGAAATACACTGATGCATATCTCCTACTAATTCAGAGGGATCAATTCCATCTTGACTCACGCACCGATTTAACAAGTATTTGACTGCACCCAAAAATTTTTTGTCACTGAATTAGAAACTCAGTTAGTCCGATATTAAAGTACAGTGAGTTGCTTGCAAATCACTGTAATGATCTCAGATCGGAGAGATACTTATACCTATATCCTTTACGAGATATCCTTGACAGCAGAGTACTCCGCAATTGGTCATGTTCATTGATGATGTACTCCTACATCTCACCTGTATGCCATATCAATATTTTCATACCATTTGGTTACAATGATAACCAATGCATAGGCACACAACGACCTACACTTGATATCGCTATCATCCTACTAATAGCACATCGTTTGGTCGCGAACCAGTTTAAGGACTATACGATAAATCCTTCTTTATCGATCAAAATAGTCCTAAGGACTTCATCACAATATAAGAGTTCGTTAGAAATATATCCTTATGATGAAAATATTAATAATTTTATTATTTATCAATTCATATATATTTATAATTAGCACAATCGTCAAACGATTGGATTTAGGACACAGTTCCCAACAATGTAGAACCATGCGAGCTGACCGCATGATCGTTTTCTCCTCGAGAGCTCTATCCTAGGCTGGCGTGGCTCCAATCTCTGAAAGACATGATGTATGCTTTCTGAAAATAAAATAAATAGATTTATCAAATTAATTATATAATTATGGATGGCAATGTAAGATTTAAAATGATATAAGATAAGTAATTAAAATGATTCAAAATTATACACTTAGCACTACTCATTGGCCTTTCAGATATTTGGTATCCTTTGAAATCTTCTTTCGATTCTTTCTCTTCTTCTTCCTCTTCTTCCACCTCTTCCTTTCTTCTTCCTCTTCTTCTCTTCTTGGGGAAGATTGTCCTTTAAAACAATCTCAGTTGAATCTACCTCCTCATATTGGCCATCTTTAAATAGGAGAATTTCAAGAGCATCCAATTCCATATCATCGAAGGATTGATGAACTTCTACTGTCTCATCCTCTTGAAAGCATTTTGATAATTGGGGCTCTTCTTTTCTTCGAATGCGTAATGAATGGTTCGAGACTTAATTTTGCATACAGTCCGCTAATCTTTTCTTCTTTTTTGTTTGATGAAAAATGAGTATAATACACTTGAGTAGCTTATGCAACTAGTACAAATGGCTCGTTGATATAAGCTTTTGATCCATGTTTAATTCAATAAGCTCGTGCTGTGGATCAATCTTTATATACTATTGTCGGTATCGAACCATTGACATTTAAATAGAATGATACTATTACCTCTAATGTAGCTCATTTTGATCACTTCTTCGAGGATTTCATAGTAGTCACTCTCCACCTTATTTTCTACCAGCTGTCTTTTATACCCACACCACTATTCATTATATTTTATAATTTCTATATTGCTAGATATAAAATTTGAAACCATTTATGTTACAGCCATTATAGCATGTCACATATTTTTCAGGCCCGTAACCTAATAGTCTCAGCTTCATTGGTATAGACTCGCTCCTTTGAATGACCTGCATATTATAAAAGAATAAATTAGAAAAATTAAATATATAAAATGACAATGGATGCTTACCAATTGATGGAACTAATATGCAAAGTTTTGTGAGTACTGTGTTGATATTTTTTCATCACTTATGCTCAGATTTTCTCCTTCAACATCTCATCATATTGCTTAAATATGCATAAGATAAGTGTAATGAAATAAGTGATTAAAGAGTTGGGATTGTGATAGACACTTACAGGACACATCGATCGACCTCCATGCAGTTTAGCAAAATATATGTCTCTGTCTGTCAAAGTTCAGTATCGAAGAAAATCCGACGAATCTCATACCTAAATTTTTGAGTGAGATAGGCAAATATTGAGATCTCTCGCTCTGATTCCTTAGCACCACCGTCATCATTTCGGTCCACTTGAGTTAGCTTGGTCTGCACATTGGGATTAAAGTTGTGTCAGCTGAAATTTGAAATCTCTTTTATTATATAAGCCTCCATGATAGAGCCTTCAACTTGGACTTTATTTTTCACTTTTTTTTAAGACTGTATATGTATCTTTTAAATGGATATATCTACCTATACTACACTGGACCCCCACCCTAGCTTCATATACTAGATGAATCATGAGGTGCTCCATGAAGTCAAAAAAATTGAGAGAAAATATTTTTCCAACTTACATATGGTCTTTACACTGCTGGCCTCAAGATTAGAGATATGGTCGGTGGATAGTTAGGTAGCACAAATGTCTTTGAAGAAAAGGCTAAGCTTGATCAAAAAACTCTATATGGAGTTAGAAAAGAGATTACGTCAAGTTAATGAGAGTAATCGTTGCATGAATACATGACAGTCGTGACTCTTTAGTCCATAGAACCTACAATCTTTGACATTGACGCATCAAGCTAGATTACTTGCATAATCATCTGAAAATTTAAAGCTCTTACATCATTCGTAAACATCCTCCAGTTGCTCCCTTGTTAAGGTATAAGATGCTTTCGACTTCAGAAATTTCTTAGATGACACTCCAACCAGCTCTAATAGAGGATGCTTGCATATATTTTTCAAATATGCTCAAGCCTTGGGATTGTCCTTCATCTTACCCTTGACATCCATAATAGTGTAAAAAATATTATCGAATACATTCTTCTCGATATGCATGACGTCAGGATTATGACGGATTAAATTGATGGATCAGTATGGTAATCCTAGAAGATGCTTCACTTCACCCAGTTATAAGTTGTATCGAACCCTCGAGGATTTTGCTTGTCAAATTCAATGCCAAATAGGACTTCGTCCAATTAGGATACCCTCTGAAATACTTCCATACCACTGAGGCACTGTGGTGCATGATCTTTTCTATCTTACTCCTCATAAACTATCTCGTTGCTTTCCAAAAGGATAATGCTCAGGGAGAACTTGATGATGATAATTGAACCAACAGGACTTACGACCATACTCAAACTGAAATACTTTTGTATTCTCCATGTAATAGGGATATGCTCTTCCCATGAGTGCTCCATCCTGACAACATCCTATAAGCAGAAAAATCGCTAATGGTCCATGTCAACGTAATCTTCATTACAAAATTCTGCTTCTTTATACATCAAAATACGAATACCATCGGATCATAATAATTTCAGCTCATCAACAAAAGGCCTTAGATATATATCAATGCTTCTACTAAGATGTCATAGTCCAAAAATGACTAATATAAGAAAGATGTTATATTCTTTCATGCACATCCCAAGCGGCAGATTGTATGGAGTAATAATGATTGGCCAATATGAATAAGAGACCGATGCATGACGGAATGGTGTAAAGCCATCCGTAGATAGACCTAGTCGGACATTACGTGATTCCTAAGCAAATAAAGGATGGCAAGCATTAGATTGCTTCCATACCTTACTGTTCGATGGATAACATATCATATCGGTGTGCTTGTGTGATCTTTTTTTATGCCATCTCATCTGTCCGATAGTACTCTTAGACGAATAGAGCCTCTGAAGTCTAAGAGTGAGGAAAAGATATCAAAGAACCTTGTATAGTATGTCCTTCTGATTCCTACCCTCTTGCCTCGCTTAAATTGGCTTACACCGCATACACCGCATGAGCTCTTCTATTGGTCCTCCTTATAGAAAAGTATGCAACCATTATGGTATGCATCTATCTTCTCATATCCCACGCCCAACCTTTTCATCATTTTCTTTGAAGCATAGAAACTCCCAACAAGCTTCTCATCCTTCAATAATATTGTCTTTATTATTGCTACTATCCTATCATAACAATTGGTCATCAAATTAAACTCGACCTTCAAATTTAACAACTCTAACACAGCACATAGTATGGTATGTGTTTCACATCTCGATCATAGTAGTTCATCAGTATCTTTCAGCATATGGTAGAAATCGTCACTGCCAACTTCTGGATCATCTTTCATATTTTAGTTAAGTTCAAGACCAGCCACATCTATAACCATGTCCACCATTCTATCTATGTCTATGTCCTGCTCAATTCTAACCCTTGCAACTTTCTCCCATGTCTCTCTATGCATGTACTAATGCTTGTAGTTGGGCAAAAATCCATTCTTATACAAATGGATAGTAATTGTATCCCTATCAAATATTTCTTTATTGCTATATCTATTACAAAGGCAACGAGCCTGTCATTGATGTAAGAGTGCCGCATTTTCAAAATAAATTATAAAAGTACTCTACACCCTCTCTGTATTTAGCAAAAATCTCTCCATCAACTACTCAATGATCCATCCAACTACAGTCCATGGTAGACTATTTAAAAATTTTGCATATACATAAATATAAGGTAATTATTAAATACTATTTTATCATTCAAAATAGCTTACATAGTAAATACATCCTATCATCAACTAATAGATAAAGATAGGTCCTATCCCATTCAGAAAATGCATTAATTCTATACGTCTATGACAGTAATCAAACGATATGTAATAGGGATCGAAAAAAATTTTGACAGTATTTTTTTTAGTTCTCTTATGTAGGAGAACAAAAAAAATACTATCTGAAATTTCTTTCGAACCCTCAGTATATCATTTGATTACTATAATGATCTATATAATTACTTACCATTTTCAAACTATCTATAGTGGATAATCAATTGATCAATGTATATAATTTTTTCATCCATATAAAATAATAAATATATGGATATATTAGAATATGTATATCAATCAACTGATGGGTCTATCGCTTCATGCAATATAAATTTATTAAATTAATACATAATTAATACTATCTGAAACTTTTCATTGGCCTAAGCACACAAGGTGTACGAGGGCTAGATGCCTTGGATGCCAGCTCTGATCTGAAGCCTGAGCATGCAGGACATGCCCCGATCTCATGTTTGCAATGTTGTCCGACACCTTCCCTCAGTTCGAGCACTTTGCATGTCGAGACTCAAGTCCTATGTATCTAATTAATTAATTATCTAACTAAATAATTAAATTAATATTTAATAAATTTTCAGTGATGGTACTAGTCGTCGCTAATGCCGTCACTAATACTAGACAACATTAGCCATCACTAATGTTGTCACTAATACTCAAAATAGTAGGCGCACTGGCGCGGGGATAGGGTCGTAGGGTAGGGGCCACAAGGTCGGGCCGCGGGCTGGCGGTGGGGCAGGGGCCACTCGGTTAGGCCGATGGGGATGGAGCCATGGCGAGGCCGACAGGGCAAGGGCCGTAGGGTAGGGGCCACAAGGCCGATCGTGGGCGAGGTGAGGTCGGGCGATCGTGGGCGAGGTGAGGTCGGGGCGACTGGCTCGAGGCCATGGTGTAGGAGGCACCGATAGGGTTAGGGCAGCTGCGGGCGAGGCAAGATCGGGGCTGCGGGCTTGGAGCTACAGCGTAGGAGGCATCAGTGGGTCGGGCAACCGCAAGCGAGGCGGGCCGCGGCGACTGGCTCGGGGCCACGACATAGGAGGAGTCATTGGGTTCGGGCAGCCGATGGCGGCTTGGGCCGTGACATAGGAGACACTGACGGGGTCGGGTGGCTGCAGACAAGGTGGGCCGGGTGGCTAGCTCGTGGCCGCAGCGTAGAAGGTACCAGCGGGTCGGGTGGCCGCGGGTGAGGTGAGGTTGAGGCGACCGTGGGCCAAGTGGGGCTAGGAAGGTAGGCTCGGGGCCGTAGTGTAGGAGGCACCGGTAGGGTCGAGACATTGAGAAGGAGGACGCATGGGGAGCAAAGAACACCGGGAAGGATGCACCGAGGAGGGGGGTCGCTGTCGGTCAGGAGGAGGCACCGGCAAGATGGGGAAAAGCTAGAAAGGAGGAGAATGAGAGGAGATTTGTCGGAAAGAGGAGAACGAGCACGAATTTTTTTCTTCCGACAGGCTAGAGGTGTATTTTAGCGAGACCATTACCGACGGTAAGACGGTCGTCGATAATATGGTCGATAAAATTCTATTTTACGTGCCAAGATATTAGTGATGATAGTTTTCATCGTCAATACCCATTCGTCATCACTAATAGTTATTATATTTTTGTTGAAATATTAAATTTAATATTAATTTTTTAAAAAATTAAATAATATTTTTTAAAATTATTGGTGACGGTATTATTATTCTGTTGCTAATGTCGTCACTAATACTATTAAATTTAATATTAAACTTTTCTCCTTGGTCATTTTTTGGGTGGTTAAAAATCATTATTGAGTTTTATTAAACTTTTGGACTTAATTAATTTATAGATCAAGTTTTAATTGATTTAAATTAGATTTAATTTAATTAAACTTGACATAATTTGATACTAATTAGATTTTAATATTTTAAATAGAATTTAAATTTAAAGTCTAATTGAATTAGGTTTAACAGGATTTCGAATTAGATTCGATTCGGATTCGAATTGGATTCGAATTGAATCATGGATCAAGTCTCAATTGATTTAATCAGATTAAACTTAATTAGATTTAACTTAATTTGAGATTAATTAGATTTTATAATCTAAGTAAGATTTGGAGTCAAAGTCTAATTGAAGTAAGTTTGACAAGATTTTAAATTAAATTCAAATCGGGTTCAAATTAGACTCGAATTGAATCATGGATCAAATTCTAATTAATTTAAATTATATTTAATTTAATTAGATTTAATTAATTTTAGACTAATTGGATTTTATAATCTAAGTAGGATTTAAATTTAAATTCTAATTGAATTAGGTTTGACAAAATTTCGAATTGGATTCGAATCAGTTTCAAATTGGATTCGAATTGTATCATAGATCAAGTTTTAATTGACTTAAATTAGATTTAATTTAATTAGATTTGATTTAATTTGAAATTAATTAGATTTTATAATCTAAGTGAGGCTTGAATTCAAAGTCTAATTGAATTAAATTTTACAGAATTTTGAATTGGATTTGAATCGGGACCAAATTGGATTTGAATTAATTATGGATCAAGTCCTAATTGATTTAAATTATATTTAATTTAAGTAGACTTGACTTAATTTGAGACTAATTAATTTTATAATCTACATAGGACTTGGATTCAAAGCCTAATTGAATTAGATTTGATAAGATTTAAATTAGATTCGAATCAGATTCGAATTGGTTCGAATTGAATCTGAATTAAAAATTATTTTTTCTAATGATTTAAATCAGATTAAATTTAATTAGATTTAATTAATTTAAGAATAATTAAATTTATAATCTAATTAGGATTTAAATTCAAAGTCTAATTGAATTAAGTTTGACAGAATTTCGAATTACATTTGAATCGAGTTCGAATTAGATTTGAATTGAACCCAATTAAAATTATTTTTCTTAATTGATTTAAATCATATTAAATTAATTAGATTTAATCAAATTTGAAGATAATTAAATTTTATAATCCAAGTAGGACTTCGATTCAAAGTCTAATTGAATTAGGATTAATAAGATTTTGAATTCGATTTGAATCGAGTTCTAATTGGATTCAAATTGAATTTAAATTAAAAATTATTTTTTTTAATTAATTTAAATTAAATTTAATTTAATTAATCTGACTTATTTTGAGATTAATTAAATTTTATAATCTAAGTAGAATTTAGATTCAAAGTCTAGTTAAATTAGGTTTGACAGAATTTTAAATTAGATTCGAATTAGATTCAAATTGGATTCAAATTGAATTCAAATTATTTTTTAAATTATTAATGATAAAAAAATATCACCGTTGCTAATTCATCACTAATAATATTTTTTCAAAAAAATTATTTTTTAAATTATTATTAATTTTAAAAAAATTATTTGCAATGACAAGATTTTCGTCACTAATAACCCCAATTCACCATTGCCAATAATTATTTATATTTAAATATTATAAAAAATTAAAAAATTAAACATTTTTAACGACGGCAAACGTCGTCACTAATAATTATATTACCGTCGTTAATAGTTTTAGCAACGGTAAGATTTTGATCAGTTTTGTGATGGCTAAAAGGTGTTATCAGCGTCGCTAATGCCATCACTAATATTCAATATTTTTGTGGTATAGTTCTACGGCGGTCTACTCAATTACTGAGATCATATGACATTCGAAGATTTTTTGCTTTGCAGTGGCACTTTCTCACTAACCATTAAACTCTTTTGTAAAACTATAGGTTTCACATGAATGCTTTCTAATATATATGGACCACATAGCTAGCATGATCATCGATTGTTCTTTACTTAGCTTAATTCTCTAGGAGGAAACAACATCATTTCATGGGTTCTAATCGGTGACTTCAACACCACACGGTTCACAATAGATCATAGAGGTGTTGGTAGCTCATGTAAACCATCAAGCAGCTTAAATAACTTCATCAATTCCCAAGCATTGATCCAAATTAGAATATCCAACAAGAAATACAAATGGTCTAATTTTAGAGAAGAACCCTCCCTAGCAACTTTGGATCATTGAGCATTGTCCGGCTTCATCAGTTTCCACTGGTGTATCTCAAATCATTGGTCAGATATACATCAGATCATATCCCTCTGTTACTACTAACCAAACCTCAAACCATAGGTAAGTCTCTTATAAACAAACCTTTCCATTTGGAAAATTTTTGGCTCATAGTCTCAGGATGCAAGGATAATATCAAAACTTGGTGGATAAGAGGATCGAAATCTAAAGATGCCATTGAAGTTATGGGTTTGAAACTTTGGAAACTTCAATCAATACTTAAAGTTATGGAACTATAACGAGGTAGGAACATCATCCAGCAAAAGGAGGGATTGCTGAAAAAGATTGATCAACTAGATTCCCAAGAGGAATCAAGAAACCTCCACCCAAGAGAGCTAGAAGAATGAACCAAATAGAAAATAAACTTGACAAACTACTCCAATAGGAAGAAACATTATGGAGACGAAGAGCACGAGTGCAATGGCTCGATGACGAGGACCAAAATATTAAATTCTTCCACACTTGGGCCAGTAATAGGAGGAAGAATAGGATCTTAGAATTGCATCATCAGAACAAGGACATAACTGATCAATATTTGATCCATGACTGCTTTCGCAAACACTTCAAGAGAACACTCGGTAAATCTGAAACTCTTTGTATCCATGTGAACTAGAGAAGGTTATATCTTGAAGGACTGCTTGACCTAAAAGAGATGGAAGCTCCCTTCTCTGAGGATGAAATTAAATAGCAGTTTTTAATCTTGCTTTTGAAAAATCACCCAGATCTGATGGATTCACTTTCATCTTTTACAAATGCTGTTGGGATATCATCAAAATGGATCTGATGAGGGTATTTAGAGTTTATATAGCCACCAAATCTCTATGAATAGAATTAACTTTCTTATATAACCCTAATTTCCAAAAAAAAAAAAGAAGAAGAATTGTACAATGAAAGACTACCACCCGATCAGTCTCGTGAATGGGATAGTAAAGATTATATCAATAGTCCTCTCATTGAGACTTGCAAAGAAGTTAGATTGTCTGATCTCATCCTCCCAATTGGAATTCATTAAAGGAAGAACGCTTGCCGACAATTTTGCTGCTACAAAGGAGATTAGATTATATCTCAGACATCAGAATCTAAACGAAAAGGGATTCTCTTTAAATTGGATTTCGAAAAAGCTTTCGACAATGTAGAATGGTCTTTCCTTTTAGATCTCTTGCTTGCAAAAAGATTTGGAACTAGATGGTGCAAGTGGATTTATGATATAGCACTGTGAAGTCCTCAATACTGATTAACGGATCAGTCGATAAACAATTTAGACATCATCGAGGATTGAGACAAGGTGACTCATTATCTCTATAACTTTTCATTCTGGTAGCTGATGTCATAGATCGCATATTCAAATCAGCCTCAATTAATCAACTAATAGAAGGCATTGAAGTAGAAAACTTCACTGATCTATATCTGGATCTATAATTTGCAGATGGCATGCTCATCTTTTATAGTGCATAAAGAAGATATATCACAATTCTAAAATTTATTCTCTATTCTTTCGAGTTGTTATCGGGGCTCAAAATCAATTTCGAGAAATCCACAATTTTGCGCATTGGTATCTCACAATCCTTCAGAGATCAGTTAGCATCCATCCTTGGAAGCAAAACCGCAAACTATCCATTCACGTACCTAGGAATGCCATTATGCAGTGAAAAACTCAGAACGACCGATTGGACACCATTACTTGAGAAGATCACAAAGAAGTTAGCAGGATGGAAAGCCAAATTACTCTCATTAGCAGAAAGAGCATTGTTACTTAATGCTGTAATTATACCAATGATGGTGTTCTGGATGTCTAACTTCATTTTTTCGATAGGAATTATCAACAAGATTGATAGGTTATGTAGAGCATTTGTATGGAGTGGCAAAAACAAGATCAAGGCAGTGTGAAGCCTTCTAAATTGGTGCATAGTTTGTAGTCCTAAGGAAGTTGGGGAATGGGCAACATTAATCTCAAAATCCTCAATCAGATAATATTTTGTAAGTGGTGGTGAAAATTATTCTCTGGCTGCAAAAAAACCATGGACTATGTTAATAAGATCAGGTTACTACAACAATCAACCAATCTCGCTAAAATCAGCAAAAAATTGGAGGTTATCGAAGTTCTGGAAGAGTATTTAGAAAGTCAAAGAGCTATTCCAGACGATGGTAAAACTTAAAGTGGGAAACAAAGAATATATCTCATTCTAGAATGACTCTTGGTTACTAAATCAACCAATCAAGGAGAGATATCCTATTTTATACAATATGTCGCCATTCAAAGAGATAACAATAGCAGACGCTTTAGAAATCCTCCACACCAATGGAAACTTGACAACCATATCCCCACTGTATGACCACCAAAATGAACAAACTCTGAGCTATGGGGTGAAAGAGGTGAGTTTCTTAAATGAACCAGATAGTGTAGAATGGAAGTGGATTTCAGTAAAAAAATTCTCCACAAAATATTGTTACAAATTTCTGTTAGATGGTGGGGTGAGACCACTTTTCAGCAAAGTAATCTGAAAAATAAAAATCCCACAAAAGGTCAAGTACTTCCTCTATCTTAGTGTTCAAGACAGAATTCTCACAAAAACCAATTTAGCCAAAAGAGGATGGCAAGGAACAACGAATGGCCTCTTATGTGATTTAAGCCCAGAGACAGCTGATCACTTTTTCCTTCAATATCCGTTCTCAAGAAGAGTCTGGATGATACTTTAAAATTACCTTCACTTCAGCGACGTACCACGAACTCAAGAGATGTTATGGAACAGCAGGAAAGCTGAGAATGCTCCTACCAAATGGCTGAATATAATACTAGCAACGGGACTATGGTGTCTGTGGAAAGAAAGAAACAAGAGGTATTTTAACTTCCATGCATACCTCCCTCAATTTGTAGCTCAGAAAATAGCAGGACTCCTCAATTTTTGGATAGAGCAAATAAGGGACGCAAACTTTGACCAAATCCAGCAAATCAGAATCGCTTTAAAAACCCTTCAAGATAAAACAATTACACAATCCTGAAGCAAAACATGAGATTCACTAGTTTACTGTCTGGATGTCTTGCTACACTGGTCGGGTTTCAAAGTATCTTGGTATCAACATAGTCACCACTTCAAACTTGTAAACCTGTAAGCCAACACCTCTAACCACTAAAGCACAAATCTGTGTTTATCCTTATACCTACCAAAGTATGGGTTAGGACTGAATTTTTGTAACCTATAGGTGACAAAATACTCAGACTTTCATATGCATTAATATAATATAATACTATACGGGTTAGGTTTTCCCTAACTCTTCTTATCAAAAGAAAAAAAAAAACTCTGTTTGGAAGGTTGCTGGTAATACTGTAAGCTGAAAGGGAAAAATAAACTATTTAACCAGATGAAATAATAAGAGACATAGTCACAGAGGGTTAAACCATTTCTTGGTATCATTATAAAATTATACTTTTGAACTTAACTTATTTAACACTATATGTAATAGTAATTTTGTATTTACCAATAATCACTCCAAATTTTACAATAATTAGTCTATGATATTAAAATCTCAAAAATTAAAATTAGAACTGCAAACGGAAAAAAAAAGATCCTATAAGGCACTAAAGTTAGGTCATTATATTTATTCTCAGCAAACTATTTAGTAATTGATACAACAAGATACAAAGAAAATAATCTTTATAAGACTATTATCTGTCGTCATAAAACATAATAGATGACAACAATAGGAAGATATTATAGCTTATCTTACTGCTCATTAATTAAAAATTATTGTAATGTCTAATAATAAATTAATTTAATTTAAAATATTATTAATTTAGATACAAGCAAAATGTCAAATGATTATGATAATGTAAAGATCGTACTTAAATTTTACGAAGTACAGGTTTAGTACTGATTTTATCTAAAATGAACATGGGGTATTCTTTTCTAACAAAAGTAATTAAGAAAATAAATAAATAACAAATTATTATAAAATACCTCTTGCTTGATATTCTATATGAACCAAGAAAACATTCAAGTGTATTCCCAAATAAAACTTGCTACATTAAAAAAAATAGAATATTACAAATAAAATGGAAAGGGAAGGAAAAGGGTCTCTCGAACCCCTCCAATTTCCCAAAAAGAATCCCAAAAATCCAAGTTGGATCTTCTCCCTCTCTGGCACCAGTTGCCTATCCTAATTGGTCTCTATCGGACGTCAATGTCCGCTCCCAGCAACGCTTTGGATTTGGACCTCCTCTTTCTTTGCCCCGTTAGCATGAGTCTTTGAAGATGGGAAGAATTGAGGAGGCTGATGCATATCGAATGGACTTTGACCGCACCGAAGTTTGCCGGGAAACAAGTATCACAGATGGGAGAAGGTGGAGGGAAATGCGGGTTGACAATGTAAAGACAGAGAAGTTTTGATTATTGGTGAAAAAAATAGGACGTATACACCCAGTTTTAGTAAAAAAAAATAGAGACCATCTGGAGGAGAGGAGAGAACTTTGTAGTGTGTAAATTACTGTTAATCACCCATTCTAGCTGTCATGTAAAGTATAAACCACTCCCTCCACGCTTCCTCTCCCATATCCCTCACTTGTATTAGATATCCCATGTCTACCACTTCCATCTCTTGGGACACTAGAAACATGCAACAAAACTTAAACATCTACTGACTCATGCTTCTAGATATCATGTATATGATTTTTTTCTGAAAAATTTAAATATAATTATTTAAATTAAATATTGAAAATATTATTTAAAAATTAAATATCTGAGGAAAGTGTCCTACCTTACGTCATTCGACTGTACGCTCTAATTTGCATTTCTCGGGTTCGGATTATATCTTTCGCGCGAAAGATTGATAAACCTACTTTCGTGACCTGAACCGTTGGATCACGCGGCTTTGAGACTGTGCAAAACTCAATCCAACGGTTGACCCCGCAAAAAAAAAAGATCAATCATTCTTTCGCGCGAAACATAAAAACCAGAACGCGACAACATAAGTGCTCTATTTCGCTTTGACCGACCAACCACTGCTTGAGTTCCACCTGTCCTTCCAACGTGTCGTTTTAGACTTCACGGTTACCTCGGTTGGCATCCTGTCTCCGTTGTCCGATCATACCATCATCTCCGTCTCGGGGAGTTCCCACCAGCGCCGTTGCATCCATTCGCTATGTTCCCTTCTCTCCCCTCCTCTTGCCCCCTCTTCCCGCTATGCCTCCTGCTCTTCTTCTTCCTCCTCAACCACTCCCCTCCAGCCGCCGCCGACTTCCTCGCCCAAAAGTGCGGCAACACCGGCAACTACACCACCAACAGCACATACGCTTCCAACCTCAACATCCTCCTCACCTCCCTCGACTCCAACACTTCCCTCTCCGGTGGCTTCTCCAACTTCACCGTTGGCCAGATCCCAACCAAATCTACGGCCTCGCCCTCTGCCGCGGCGACACCAACGCCTCCACCTGCCGCTCCTGCCTCGACATCGCCACCCAGAACGCCCCAATCTCTGCCCTTACGCCAAAAGCGCCATCTTCTGGTACGATGACTGCCTCCTCCACTACTCCAATCAGCGCTTCCTCTCGACCATCGACACCTCGGACGAGATCTGGATGTATAACACGAACAACATAACCGACCCAGCCAGTTCGACAAGCTCGTCGGCGTGCTCATGAACAGGATAGTCGACTGGGCTGCCTCCAACTCGACCAAGATGTTTGCGACCGGGGAGATGTTGAACTCCACCAACTCTCCTTTTCCGACGATATATGGTCTGGCGCAATGCACTCGGGACCTGTCGAGGAGCCAGTGTCAGCAGTGCCTCACCGGCATGCTTGACCCGCTACCCGCCGCGTTTAAGGGAAGCAGGGAGCGAGGGTGCTTGGAGGGAGCTGCAATTATAGGTACGAGATATACTCCTTCTATGAAGGGACACCGACGCTAAGGCTTCAGTCGTCGCTAGAGGCAGCACCGGCACCGGCCCCCCAGCGCCTCCACTTATTACTCCGCCCGGAACAGAACGTAAGGGGTTAAGATTGTTATTTCTAGCACTTGTGAAAGTTATAATAGCCTAGAGTTCAGTTTATGGACTACCTCTCCATTCTTGGTTTCTGAACTATGACTTTATCCCCAAATAGATCAGCCTTTCCGGATCTACTATTTAATATTTCTGGTTTTCTTATCTATTTATTGTCCTATCAATTTGAGTCCTAAATATGCATCTTTCTACATAAATTTAATTGATATAATTAACTTTGCCCTTGCCTGTTTTCTATTGTTTGCAATGCTATAAATTCGGAATTCTGTTTGTCAGTAAAATAAAATTTGGACATATTTTGTTATTTATTGAGATGTTTAGATCCAGCATGTGTTACGGCTGAACTTTTGGCTTTCTTCGCCCATCAAATGTGTGATTCATAAGCTTATTTGTTGTCTAATAAAGAACGGAGTTTGATTATTGGTAATGAAATTTCTGAGATCGATTTTGGTCTCCTTCAATTCCTTGGCAGTTTTCTGAATCTTTAGTCACATAATTATTCGGAAAATATTACACGTATACCTTTAAAATTTTTACTGGGATTCAATCTTTTGAAATGTTTCAGTGGGTTGTCGCATGCCTGTCTGATGCCCCACGAAAGGAGTCCTTTCCGTCTAGTATATAGACAACTAGCCCACCTGAAAACGATGCGACTGCCTTCTTTCTCAACAGTCCGGTCAGTCTGTCATCAATCTAGCAATAAAAATTACTCATGGTAAATAAACCAAGTCTAGATGAGATGAGGGCCATGATCTTCTCAGCAGTACCCTTTTGAGGCATTTAGCTCAAAAATCCTTTGGTAAACTAATATTAGCTGAGCCCAAATATAAACCATAAATATCAGACAATCAGACGATTGAAGTCTTCGGAGTCTTCCGCAACCTCACAAGTGTCTTTTTTCCTTTGGTCCCAGACTCCCACATAGTTTAATAACATGATAAAATACCAACAAATGGCACCATCCACTGGACTAAAATATTAGCATGTTGTCAGAACAGGGATTTCTTTTCCCACTGCTTTTCCTATCTTGATTCATGTTCTTGCGACCACACCGCAGAAAGGGAAGGCATTAAATTGTGTACAGAATGAGCTGGGAGACAAGGAAAAGGGGCTGCTTTTAATGTGTCCACAACCAACAAGCTATCTCAGTCTCCTCCCCGAACTGAAGGGAGCAACACAGAGTCTGAATCTAGAGAGCAACCACTTAATTCCTCATGGTTTTAGAAATTACTTTACCCTGTACGTGTATTAAGAACCTTAGGTGTATGTGTATTAAACCTTAGGGAATTCTCCTTTGTTATTAAGGAATAATCTAGAAATACATAAATTCTTGGTTGATCATGAATAAAATTTGAAGTCGTGTGACTTAAACTAACAGTAAAGATTAGCTTTTCCTTGTTGACCTGCAATATAAGTGGTAACAATTTTATATAAGCAACACAGCTAGGCATTAATGATAAATGCTGTAATATACAAGTGTTATTTCCACAAACCGGCCAAAGTAGCCATCTTTTCTTTAACGTATGGAAGGTAATGCCAATCAGCACTAGTTTATTCTGGTTTGATCAAAGATAGAGTACACCAAATTTATGCTCCCATAGTTTTATCAAAAAAAAAAAGAAAGAAAACACTCCCATAGGATCACTTTCTGATTACTAACCATGGGGCAAGAAAAAGAAACTTGGGTTCTTCTTAAATGGCAATCCTTCTTTAAACTGTATTTCTGCTTCACACCTGATTTACTTACCAGAGGCACTCCAGTCAGCAAGTTTGCAAAATTACAACCATATGGTTTATAGAATAATTATTAATAAAATCTTTCCCACAATCGATTGGCCTCAATTTCCATAGGTGCCACACATTTATAGCACACAACAGAGATGCACTAATATGCTGTATGTCTTAACCCACAGCTCCATGTTTCGATACCATCAATGTATCATGTTTGATATAGAAATGCAGATAAAATTGGTCATTTATCGATGCAGGAAAGAAGACAAATGTCACAGGTCTGGTCCTTGCGATTGCTATACCTCTAGTAGCTGCAGTCTTTCTGATCTCCATAATTTGCATTTGCTTCTGGAGGAGGAGGAAGCCAGTTGTAAGATTGCCCTGTAAGTAACCGGTGAATTGAATGCTTTCTTTACACAAAATATCCAGCTCTTTTCTTAAGTTTTGTTGGAGAGTTTCAGTACAATCTACTGAGATTGGAAAGGATTAAATATTAGGTGAAGTTACTGCAGGAGTTAGACCAGACGAGTTCACTGTAAGCAATAAGTCATGTGTTGCTTGATTATTGACTTCAGTGGGCCATCAATGAGCCAGTAAAGCGAGAGCAGACTTGGTTTCATTGAGCAAACTATTTATTTTTAGTCCAATTATTTCATCTTGTTATCCTTATTCCATACATAAGATTTGCCAAGAAAATGTTTGATAGTTTCAAAATTCTGTGCTTTTTCAGTGGATGGGACTCGCTTGGAGGAGATTGCAAGTGTTGAGTCCCTGTTACTTGATATATCTACACTACGAGCTGCAACGGCTAACTTCTCCGAAGTGAACAAACTTGGAGAAGGTGGCTTTGGTGCAGTTTACAAGGTATGTTGAAAGCCTGTTGTGTAAAACTTCTTTAAATCAAATGTTAATAGAATAGTCCTCCAAATAAAGATTTTCACTTGTAACTTTAATTTCTTTATCCTGGTCAGTTCTATTTATATCTTTTTTTTTTCTGGTTCTAGTTATTTCCTGTTAATCTTATAATTCTGTATAGGGACTGCTACCTGATGGACAAGAAATAGCAGTGAAGAGGTTATCAACTAGTTCATCACAAGGATTTGGAGAGCTGAGAAATGAGCTAGTTTTAGTTGCTAAGCTCCAGCATAGGAATCTTGTAAGGCTTCTGGGCGTTTGCATGGAAGAACAAGAGAAGTTGCTTGTTTACGAATATCTGCCAAACAGAAGCCTGGATACCATTCTCTTCGGTATAAATTCATCCTCCACAAAAATCTGAATGACCCTCTTTGGAACCTGTACAGTGACCCTAATATAGTAGATCTATAATTAACATTAGTACTGAATCTAGAAATTGGATGTTTGTTTATATATATGCTCTTCTCTTCCAGCTAAATCTAGAATTTGCATTTCTAGCTTAAACCTTCTCGTTAGTTTAGAAGAAACAAATGTCCGATTGTCTTTCAAAAATGGACTGATTCTATCATGTGTGACCTTAATTGACTATCAAGTTTTTTTTTTTTTTTAATGTAATTAATTGACATTTTAGTTTATATGATATAGATCCTATACAGCGTGAACAACTAGACTGGGGGAAAAGGTACAAGATCATTGGTGGGATTGCTCGAGGCCTACTATACCTACATGAAGAATCTCAGTTAAAAATTATACATCGGGATTTAAAAGCCAGCAATGTCTTGCTAGATGCAGAATTGAACCCAAAGATTTCAGACTTTGGTTTGGCTAGGCTTTTTGGTGGAGACCAAACTCAGGGCACCACGAGCCGAGTTGTTGGAACATTGTAAGTAGAAATTTTGAATAATCTATGCATTCTAATCATGGTTCATTATAAGGAATTTTAAATAATCTACTCATTTTGTTGCAGTGGATACATGGCACCAGAGTATGCCATGCGGGGGCACTATTCTATCAAGTCAGACATATACAGTTTTGGTGTTCTCGTTTTAGAGATCGTGTCTGGGAGAAAGAACAGTGGTTACTCTGATTCTGAATCTGCTCAAGACCTCCTGAGCTATGTGAGTTTTCAAATGTATGGATACAAATGTGGTTCTATCCTAAATGACGGAACAAATTCATTTCATGCAGATCTGGGAGCGGTGGACGGAAGGAACAATTTTGGAGATATTGGACCCATCTTTAGGCAACCATTGCCCAAGAAGTGAAGCGTTAAGATGCATTCACATTGGATTATTATGTGTCCAGGAAAATCCATCTGATAGACCCAACATATCACAAGTTGTTGTGATGCTCAGCAGTAAGTCTGTGTCTCTCCAAGCTCCTTCCAGACCGGCGTTTTGCATTGGAAAGAGCAGCATGGACTCAGATGTTTATTCAAATGAATTCAATATGTCTAGAGGTGCAAATGACCGTTCTTCGAGTAAGTCAGTACCAATATCACCAAATGAGCTGTCGATTACAGAACTTGAACCAAGATAGACGTAAGAGGAAAAGAAGAATAAGGTTGATGAATATCTAATAACTAGTCCTTCAAAAAAGCTATAGATTTTATATCATGGATGTAACCCCTGTATTTTTGCTTGGACCCTCAGAAATACCGGTCGTTTGATTGCTTTTGCCATGTTTACTTACGAAAGGACCATTGTCCGATCATCGTTCAGCAATCCAGGGCCTTGGAATGAGTGGATTGGGGCAGACCCTAACTTTAGGTTTTTTTTAATGCAAAGTGGCTATCCTAGGACTTGAACCAGTATCATTGTGTACATCAATCCAATCTCTAACCATTGGTGTTGGGGTTAAATTTTTCACGCAAGAGAAGGTTTGATCTTCTTTCAAGATGTCAACCATCCAATTACCTATTAGGCTTTGAGAGCTATGGGAAGGAGATAACAAAGACAGCAAGAGTGAACCTGATGTGATGGTTTCATCATCTTTATTATTATTATTTTTTTTTGGCATCCAATCTCAATGGGCGAACACAGATGGAGAGATGATGTGACTAATCCCATTTGCAGTTTTGTTATTGATGGCTACTAGGGTGCAGCCAGATGTAGATATATCATTGCAAGCATGTGTAGAAGTGATCATGCCGGTTCATGGGTGCAATCATTAGAGAGAATTTAAAAAAAAAAATTCAAAATTTTTTAATTTTTTTCAATATTTAATTTATTTTTAATTTATTATTAAATATTTAATCTCTTAATTACCATGATTTTAATTTCTGATCGTTGGACTTCTAATTACAGATTTTAATGGATCAGTGAAAGTCTAATCATCTTGTTTATCTTCTGACCATTGAATTTTTATTACAGATCTTGATGAATTAATAAAAATTCTAACAGTCATAAACGGTCATATTGATCAGTTATAAAAAAAATTTTTGGAATCTAATCCAAGCTATTCAAGAGTTTTTTTTTTTAAGTTTTTTCAAATATTTTTTTTTATCATAATATTTTTTTTTCTCGATATTGAAAAATTTTTATTAACCTCCATAGCCGTACTCATAGATGGAGGATACCAGTCGTATTTGGGATAGTTTTTTAAATTTTCTATATGAGAGATAGGGATACGTCTTAGGACCAAATACGCTTCCGGGTTTAATCACGTTTTTATGTTTTGTTATTCTCTAAGTCTTATATAATTTTTTACAACAAAGCTTTATTAGTTTGGTTAGCTTTTTAAATCACATCAGATATTCTTAAAGTTCTGTTCCAACAATCTAAGGTGTATTTGTCTCGTGTGCTAGCTTCATACTCATAGCAACTGAATGATGGCTCTAATTAGCAGTTGCATTTTGTAAGCATTCTTGATCAGTATGAAAAATAATAATAATAATAAATAACAACTTCAACAAAGAATATGAAGAAACATATGGCCAATATTTGTTGGATCTAGTTTTAAGCTTGTTGTTTCAAGACAAATCATTACTATGAAAAGAACTGGTTTGCTATATTGCTTTTGTTTCATTTTGGTTCGTTTTGATAGATAATGCCATTAAATTGCATGTCAGTACAGTTTTTATGCAGTTCATCATATGTTTCAGCTGATTTTTAATTCATAAAGCTTGCTGCGTTATTTATGCTTTATATCATGTTGTTTGCTGGGCCCTGAAACCTTGCCCCTATATTATTTATGCAGAGCGTCATCAAATTGATGGCGGATGTTCTTTCAACATTTGACATGGGGGTGGATGATGATAGGGTACAGAAATGTGGATGTTCATATCACTTGTGAAGAAATCAATTCCTCTACCTTGAATCATTTGTTATGATCAGGAATTGGCTTTCAGGGCTGATTGATGCTTACGACGTTTCGTAACAATACAATTTATCACAAATATCTGATTCATCGTTCAGTTTCACCGTTCTCTACTACATGCTTTATGAAACACCCTGATTTCATGGGTGAACCATTCTTAGCCATGTGGAATACGAAACTGATTTCCTTAAAAGAGTTTTATCATGCTTTCTTCTCGGATCTTGTTGGGAGGAAAAAAAAAACTGTTACTAGTCAGAAACATGAGGATTGCATTACACCCTCCTCTTTTCTTCTTTCTTTGAAAACTGGAGCAGAATTTATTTGATGCTGACTGGGTTACAATTTTCAGCTCTTTATTTTAATTGTGTTTCTAAACAAGATTAATCAACTAAGGAATGTGATAGGTTTCTGTTGCTACTTAAATCAATCGAGATCAGAAGATGGACACCTCGAGACCTCGAGCGGTAGAACTGGTGCTAGAGCGATTTGCAAAACAAGTCCCAAATCGGAGGTCGTGGCTCCGGCGAGGATCCTCCAACGCTCAAATCAGAAAAATAGAGAACGAAGAAGCAGCAATGAATTCTCTGAGAGGGATTCGATTGAACTTATCTAGATCCTCGGAGCTGTGGCTGTTTATATAGAAGAATGTCGAATAGCTGGGTCATTAACTGTAAGATTGCACAATTCTGAGATTGCTGGGCCATTGGACATGCCAAACTAAACGAGATAATTTAGCCCTTAAACGCTCTTGCGAGATCAGAGGAGATGGTTATGCCAAATCTTATCTTATTTGAGATGGACAGCTTCGCGTACATCGAAAAGATAAGTCGGCTGAATAGTTCAGATACAGATCAGACCTTGGAGACGTCTCAGCTCAGCATGGAGATAGATGCCTTAGCTCATACGACGATTAGCGGTCGTATTAAAATCCTGAGAGTTTGACATGTATTGTGATATAACGCTAATTCGAGGTGCTCATGGTAATCACCGTAACACTCTCTCCTACTCCTAAGTTTGAGAATCAGACGAAAAGAGTACTCCAAAAGTGCCTCAGATCCAACGCCAAGCGCTTCTATCTTCACGCTCGCTTCTATTGTATTTAAGGTGGATGATGTTAGCCTAATGCGATTAATGCGGACGGACGTAACTGATAGGACCATTCAAACGACGGTCTCCTCAAGGTTTTAATCATTTTGTGATGGCCTTTCATTTTCTTCCTCCTTTAAATTTGCTCTTTGAAGGCACAAGTAGCCACAGATCTTGTTGTGTCAATTGTCCATCACGATTCTTTGGAGCAAGATAGATTTACAACGCATGAAGAGACTTGAGCAAATTTTGGCTCGTAGGAGGCAGGTTGCGGTTCTGGTTGCTGAAACAAGACCTGCAGTCAGGGAAGAAGAACATGCTACTCCTACCATCGAACCCACGGCTCAACCATTAAAAGCTGTGATGCAGGTTTCTCCAGAGGAAGTCCCGACTGGTGGGGCACCGATAGAGATAGCACCGGAGATGAGCGTCGAGGAACGCTCTGAAAATGTTCTATCTGAGGAAGTGCAGATGGAAGAGGCAGGTGACAACCCAGAGAAAGATCTGACCAAGATGATAGAGACTGGGGGATCTCCAGAGATGGCGACCCCTGCTGGGCACTTTCTTGCATCCACTGCTCATGCAGGACCTTCAAATCCGACGCCTCGTGCTCCGTCCACAGGAGAGATCCTTCAATCTGTAGTAGAATACTTGAGGAACCTTCTAACGTTAGTCAAAAAGTTATTTGTCAACGAACAAGGGGGAAAAATGGTCTGCCGATGCCTTGAGATCCTTTACTCATATGGATCAATGTCCAGCAAGCCTCGTTAATTCCAACTTCGATGCTCTAACGATGGAGAAAGAGAAAATTGACTTGCTGAAGTATCGATTGGAGCATCTGGAGAGGGATAACATTGAGCTGGCCAAGGAACTCAATCTTACTGAGGAGGCTCTTCAGAAGGCCCAAGAGTCGATTCTCCATCGGGATGAAGAGTTGCAGAAGGCTGAAAGACGGATTGAGGCCCTCAAACAATAGAAGTCTAGGGCTGACAGAAAGATTAAAGACCTCGAGGGGAGGATCAAAACTCTTGAAAAATAGAGATCTGAGGCTGAGAAAAACTATCGCTAGAGCTGTGATGACCTAGAACACTTGAAGAGGACACTCGAAGCGAGAAAAAATTCTCCAAGTTTTGAAATTCACTCTCAAAGGGGCCTCAATGGTGGTCCGCCCAAGAGGACCAAAATCTCTGAGGGGACGAGCCAAGGAGAGAGAGCTCCTCGAGGGGCGGATGTTTCACTTTCAGGGGAGTTTAGACCTCCCCAGAGCCACTCTCGGGAGTCCAAGATATCAAATCAGAAGTGGAGCACCTAAAGAAGAGGTTGAAAGAGAGAAAGATAAATCATAAGCTTCTTTGGGGCAAATTTATAGATCAGGAGATTTTACTCAAACGTGCTGAAGCAGGAGAAAGCAGCTGGAGAGAGGAGCTGAGATTATAGCCCAAGCTTGCAAAGTAGCATTCTTCATGAGCTTCAAGAAGTGCAAGTCCATTGCCCAAGTGCATCTTCCTCCTGACTTCATCAAGCATCTTTAAGTTGATTATCTGGACAAAGATTCCCAGGTGGTGTCGTCGGATAGCTGGTCGAGGTTTATAATGATGTCCTATTTTTCAGACGAAGTGGATAAAATCGATGCAGCTGTTCAAACCGAAGACATTGTCGGCACTGAGGAATACCATCTTGCATACGACCGCCCTGGTAATCCCTCTAAGGAGTGATTCATGCCCTTTTCTTCCTTTTTTGTTTGTGATCCGAAACCTCTGGTCTTGTACTAGAGTCTTAATAGGAACAGATATATTCCTCTTCTTTGATGAATAAAAATCAAGCTTTTTAGTCTTTAATATGTGCTCGGCCCTAGGTTGTAACTGTAAAACCCAGTTAGAGTAAATATATAGCTCAGGCAAATTCTTAGCCTGGGCTATACTTCAAACAGGGCATGAGCCGAGCTGAAGCCAAGGCGAAAATCTGAGCTGGCTCTTGCTGTCGTACAGATTTCGAAAAGATCAGAATTTGAATTGCATCTGCATGGGAAAAATTGGAGCATGTCTGCATATATTCCTTCGAAAGTGGTGCAAAGTGTGATTCGTCTGCCATTGGCATTAACTACCATATCAGTGACAGTAATCATGTCCATTCGCAGTCTTCACGTGTCATGCATATGCTAGTCTTCTGTCGATGCACATCCTTGCAATTAATGCATCGATGAGAAGTGGCTTTTGGACATTCCATTAAGGTTTGAGGTTATTTAACATCCTTAGATAGAACTAAATGCGGATCTTGCTAAGCTCCGATTTTCTCTTTCACTACAAATTCTTCTCTTCTTTATCTTTTCGTGGCCTTTCTACATGAGAGAAAGAGATGGCCATCATGGAGATTGACTTTGCACCATTGGATTTCAAATCAAAATTGATGGAGCAAGACATAATCATACTGCACGAGCAATATCAAATACCTCTCACGTTTCAACTTGAAGTCTCGAGATCGGATGATCGAGTCTACTGTCCGCCTTCAGGGCGCATTGGCTCTATGAGGAGTGTTTTCGAGCTGGACTGAGGCTTTCTCTCCACCCTTTTTTTGTGGCGCTCCTCCATTATTTTGAGATATCGTTGTGTATGGTGGTACCGAATGTGTGGCGATATATCTACGGCTTCACTATGTTATACGTATTGACTAGATTGTGTCGAATGTTACACTCTTCTATTTCTTTCACCCTCAAATGGCACCCAGACTCATGCTGGTGGTGGTACATGACTCCGTGAAAGAGGAAGGATGGTTTCCATGTAATATTTCTGGGTATGTCCTCCGCCGTGCATGGTTGGAAGCTGAGGTTTCTCTTCTTCTCATAGATATCAGGTGAAGACTAAAATTTTTTTTCCTGGGACGAACCTCGAGAGGTTGCGCTGAAGGAACCTTCGATAAATGAGAGTCTGGAATAGGAGATAGCAGCTCTGTGGAGTCTCAGGGTTCCGGAGTTGAAAGAGCTGCTGTCAGCTCAGGCGTTATTCAACACCAGTATCAATCAAGTCGTTCCTCAAGGTACGCTAGTCAGCTATTTTGGCCTTAAATCTTCTGGCTCTGTTCATCTTTTAATTTGATCCCCATGATTACAGAGCTGGATGTTGCAAAAAGCTCGAGCCCACCAAAGGAAAAGAGGAAAACTCTACAAAAGAGAAATGCCAAGCCTGTCATCGGGTGGAGTCTCCGGGTCAGAGTCGAGGATTCCTCACAACCGACTTTGAAGGTCGAGAAATTTGAGTCTTCTTATCTGGAAGGCTATGAGATTACGCAGGTGAGAAGCGGCTTGCCTGCCACCTCAGCTACCATAGGTGATTGGGTAAGCCGTGCAGACCAAGGTTTGGAGGAGGTGATTCTAAGCCTATCTGCTCTTTTCAGCCCTCCGACCCAACCAGCTTCACACACTGTCAGATCCTCCTTGGATGGGGTACTAGCCGAGGTTATCTGTGTCTGGAACTACGCCAGCTGGACTCAAGCTGGAGGCCTTGACACAGAGGGATCCTACATTGGCGAGCGAGTTATTCTCTGGACTGCTCCTCCTTGTCTATGCGAACGAGCTGCTGAGCATTTTGTAGAGGGAGATGAGGAGAAGAGCAGTGGATTGCATCATCTGGATATGTTGGGACTTTTTCATTTAGCACTTACTGCATACTCATTTATTACTTATGAGTTTTTTTCACTTGCCAGCTTACCCATTACTTGAACGGTCCATTGACAACTCTTATGAATTGGCCAAAGAGGCAAAGAAATCTGGACTTGAAGCTAAGATGCTCAAAAGAGCAAAAGAGAAGGCCGCAAGGAAAGTCGGAGAAGTCTCCATGAAAGCCGATGCCGTCAAGAGGAGAGTCGAAGATGTCGAGGCGGCGTTGAGAAAGCTATTGAGGAGAATTCTCAGCTACTAGGTAAGGTAGTGGAGCTTGAAGCTCAGGTGAAGAAGAATATGGTCGCTTGCAAGAAGAACTCTCGCCTACAAAAAGAAATGAAAGAGCTGAAGGTTCGACTGGAGGCAGAGGAGAAGCAGACAGCCGAGACCGCTTCTAAGGTTGTGGAGGACTTTCGGATCTCAGAAGAATATGAGGAAGAAAGAGCTGAGTACTCTGCCGATGCTTATGACGTCGGGAGATAGTTTATTCGAGCTCGAGTTGTCAAATATCCGGATCTGGATTTGAATTTTTTAGATAAAATTTGGGATCCTATTACAACGGATGTCTAAGCGATTGGCACCTCAACTCCAGGTGCCGCACTGTAATTTCTGTAATTTTTTTTAATGTTTAAGGCCATTGTAAGAGAGTCTTGAAAGAAATAAAGTGAGTAGTTTTTGTTATGCTTTTATTTTGTGAACTTATTCATGCCGATCCGAGGCAACTTAAGTGGATGATAACCTTGTTTTGCTCTCTTAAATGCGGATTGTTGGGTATAAAATACCCTCAGCCGAAGTTCTCGACAGGTGGCACCTATTCGGGCTTCTCCAA
>KE505181.1:113967-140182 GCA_000441515.1 Elaeis oleifera | reverse complement strand
TCAAAATATGGAAAGGTTGATTCGAACCTTGAATTGAATTATATTGGGTTGGTTTGTACCCGAAAAATAAGTGTTCTAACTTGGGATAGCTAGAGTCGGAGGTTCCGACATTGTATTCGTGTTGAATACGGACTAGTGGATTTGAATTCTCAAGTAGGAGCTTGAGGAGTGGATGTAGGTACAAGGTTGGCACCGAACCACTATAATTCTTTTTATTTGTGTTGTGCTTACTTGCTCTCCTTTTAAATTCCTTATCTACTTGCATTCTTGCATTCAATTTCTATACCTTGCATAAATCTCTCTCCACATATATCCTGCTCATTGATATATAATCCTCATAGTTCTAAATTAATTTAAATTTTAGAAACCCAATTCACACCCCTCTTGGGTTGCATAGCTGGGCAACAGAGAGAGAGAGCCAGAGAGAGACATAGCCAAAAGAGTGAGAGAGAGCCGTGTATACCTGAGAGATTGCGGCCTGATGGACTTCAAAGAGGGACGACGGTGATGGCTACGGTGATGCGGCAATGATGACAGTGGTGCAGCAACGGTGACGGAGGCTACCTACAGGTGGACTATGAGAGAGAGAGAGAGCCATACCTCAGTGATGGCGGCTCGATGGAGGTCAAAGAAGGATGGTGGCGGAGGTGGAGGCAGAGGCGGAGCGATGATGATGGTGGCAGAGGCAGAGCGACAACGACGGTCCTAGGAGAAGCAACAATCGTAAGAGAGGAGAGAGGGAGAGAGAGAGAGAAGTGAGGGAGGAGAGGGAGAAATCTGGGAGGAAGATGATGGTGGTGGCCTCGATTCGATCGGTGCAGTGGCATAGAGGGAGGACGATAGTGGTGGCCTCGATTCAGGCGGCACGATGGTGTGGAGGGCTTCAATTTGGCTAGTGGAGCACTCGATCAGAGAGGGAGGATGACGATCGATGGAATGCTCGACAGGGGGGAGGACGATGATCGATGGTGGCGGTATGAGAGAGCATGCCATCGACGGGCAATTTGGCCTACGCAGTGGTGTGGAGGGAGGACGACGATCAGGGAGGGCTTCAACTCGACCGGTGGCATGCTCGACCGAGGAGAGAGGATGACGGCCGACGATGACCTCAATTGGGGAGGGAGCAGCGTGCTTGGTGGTGTGGGATAGCAAGAGGGAGATCGTGCATTTTGGGAAAAAATTTTGCCTTAAAATAATATTTTTTTCTAACAAACAATCTTTAGCAATGAAATATTTTGTCACCAAATATAAAATTTTGTCGCAAAAATTATATTTTCGTAATAAAATTTTTCATCGTAAATAATAACTTTTAGTGATGAAAAATTTATTTCGTCACTAATAATTTATTTTTATGATGAAAAATTTATTTTGTTGCAAAAAAAAACTCTAGCGATGAAAAATAATTTCATCGTTAAAAATATACTTCTAGCAAGAAATTTAAATTTTATCGCAAAAGATTCAACTTTTTTTTCAACAAAATAATTTTTAGTGATGAAATATTTTTATCGCTAAATATAAAAATTTTGTTGGAAAATTATATTTTTATAATAAAATTATTTCATCACAAATAATTTAATTTTTAGCTATGAAAATTTTGTTTCATCATAAATAATTTGATTTTTGATGATGAAAATTTATTTATCACAAAAATTAAAACTCTAGCAATAAAAAAATTGTATCGTTAAAAATTACTTCTAGCAACGAAAATTATAATTTCATCACAAAAGATTTAACATTTTGCGACAAAATTTTTTTCATAAATTCTTAATTTTTGGCAACGAAATTTTTTTGTTGCAAAAACATAGTTATTTGCGATAAAATTTTTTTTCATTGCAAAAGTCAGATTTTTTGTAGTGTGGTTACTTTTATATTAATGAAAAAAGTAATTTTATCTCTTACTTTGACTTATAGTTATTATGATATTTATCTTAGTTTGACCAATGTAAATATTGCATCAAACCTTCATTAGTAATTATCGCCCTGCCAATCGGCCTTAGGTCAAAGCCCTCGAAAAGGGGACTAGGAAGGCAAAAAAGGAGGCAGATAAGGCAGGACAGAAACTCTCAAAAATGAAGAAGAAATATGAGAAGATTTAGTAGAATAAATCATTTGAGAGCATGGTCCAAGCAAACTCACAAGAAGCATCTCGTGGAGAGGTGCAGGTTGATCAAAGAGTGCAATATGCTCGTTTGGGTGGCAAGCGAAGGCAGATGGGTTGCAGCTATGAAGGCAGTTCTTCATCGAGAGGAGCTTCATGATGCCCAAGACAAGGTCTTCAAGCTGAGATATGCCATCACATCATCCCAAATTGTCGAAGAAGCCAGATGGGGTTTGGCTGCTAGGATAAGCTAACTTCAAGATAAGCTTCGTTCGACTCAAGGGACAATCGACGATCTTGGCCAGATGATAAATAAACAGCGATCTACGATCGTCAAGCTTTCAAGTGAACTTGCTTCATTTCAAGAGGCAAACGACACCTCCTTCAAATCATAAATAAAGAGAGTGTTGCCCAGATGTGAAGCCCAAGAGGGGAGGGGTGAATTGGGGCTTTTAAATTTTTTGTGATTAGTGCTCACAAGTAATGTGCTCAACTTGATGAGTGAGGTGAGTTAATTAACAAAGAAAGAAGATCAAACATAATTAATAAATGAACAAGTATAGAGCATAATGAAGAAAAAAATATGCAAGTACATCAAATACAAGGGATTTATAATGGTTTGGTGCTAATCTTGTACCTACATTCACTCCTCAAGTCCCAACTTGAGAATTCAATCCACAAAAAAGATTTTCAATTTACAACACATCAGATTACACCGACCTTTGCTGTCTAAGCATGAACACTTATTTTTTGAGTACAAGCCAACCCATAAATCCTCTGATTATAGGTTCAGATCAACCTATCTAAGTTTTGGAACTCTCCAAAACTCAAACTTAAAGTACAATAGCAAAAGAAAGAGTACAGAAATTTTAGCACAAAAGAGCTCCTTAAATAAGCACAATAAAATAATAAAAGCACAATACTCAAGGAATAGAAGCCTTTGTTGGATACTCTTTGATGATTTGGACACTTGAATGCAGTTGGAGAGTGGTTGGTGAGCTGATTGAATGCTTCTTTCTCTTTCTAGGGTTTTCTTTCTCTTTCACGGATTTAAGCTTGAATACTTCTTGGTTCCTTTGATTTTCCACCTCTAGAGAGCATTTATATTCTTTATTTAGTCTTGAGAGTATCTTAGAGTTGGTTAAGAGCCATTGGAGTGTGTTTAATACATATTAAATGCATTAAAAATGGACTGAAAACTAGCCGTTACGAGTGTCAGCTCCACATGGGTCGACCCATGGAATGCCTCACTGGGAATGGGTAGACCCATGAGTCACCTCATTTGGTCAGACAGAAAACCATGCTCTCTATTTTGATCTCAGGGTCTCAAGGGTCAATCCATGGGTTGTCCCACTACGTGCCACAAGCCAAAACAAGTGTGTGCCGGCTCCCCAATACAAGGGGATGACCTAGTTGGGTCGTTCCATTTTATTCCAACCTAATTTTCATACATTTAAAGTCTAAAACTTACCAAAACACTATCAAACACTCTTAAATAGATTTGAATGAACTTGACACTTCCAAAAGGCTTCAAAATTATCTCCAACTTATAAAATCTTCATTTTTGGCATCATTGAAGAAGCTTTTCAAACTCAACATTTTTGGACTACCTGAAACAATACCAAAGTATTCTCCAAGGATAAGAAACTTATTAGTAGTCCTCTCAAATAGTTTGTGATCATCAAAATCAATTTTTGAGACAACAATCTCTTTCTTTCTGATGATGATAAAATATTTGAGTGTTCATAAAGAGAGATCAATAAAGCACAACGGTTGAATTTTTAAAGTACTTGAAAGTTAAGAGAACATGCCAAAGGTTGAACATAAGTTATAGAGATTCATGAGTTTCACACTATCAGTAAGTTATGATGTTCTAAATCATACTTTCTCATTTTTGCTTAAAATTACTTGTGAAATATCAAGGTTTTGCCAAAAATTGTTTCTAAAATCAAAATTCTCTCCCTTTCTTATATGAAAAGACAAAATAACCATTTTGCAAAAACACTTACTTTCTTTCTCTTCCCTTTCTAGTCACATAACCAACTTGTAAAAATAAAATTCTCTCTTGCTTATTTCTCCCTCTTCTTGACATCATCAAAAATGGATTAAGGAGAATTAATAAATAGCAAAATTTTTAATACCAAGTGAGATAAATAGGTTATGAACAATGGTCCTGCAACAGGTATTAAAGTAACTTTAATTGAATAAAATTTCTTTCACAAATATCTAAGAAGTCATAGTCATAAGTTAACAACACAAAAGATGATAATAGATAACCTCATTTAAATACAACAAAATAGGAGGTTACAAAAGTCAAGTACATGATCGGGTCATTGCCATACATATCTATAACTATAAGGTTCTCATACAATAATCAAGTACAAAATACAATAACCAAGTAGTATGAGACCTAAAGTAGCTAATACAAAACAGCATAATCATGATCAGGGAGACTAGGCATCAAGCTTGGGATCAGAAGGAACAAAATGAGAGAATGACTCCAAAGTAGAATCACAACCACATCTGCCTCAGCCTCGACTGGATGATCTGGTCTGAGTAGAAGAGGTCGGAGGATGAAACACGATAAGCTGAACAAGGGCAAGCTCAGTGGATATAGAGGGTCTGGACTAAAATTGAGTCCTAATGGCATCTAGCTGAGATAATGTAGCTCTCACTAAAACTCTGAGCCCCTCAAGATCAGATGAAACATAATCCCTCGAGCTCCTAATATCAGTCTGGATCAGCTCAAGTGTCGATCTGAGCAGGCCATGAAGTCTCTCTACCTCCTGAGCAAGATCAGCTAACTGAGATGACGAACTACTCGAGGTGCTCGCTCCAGCTGTCAGTGAAGTCAAGACCAGTCAGATCTCCCTCTCTATATTAAAAAGTCTGCCACTGTACTTGAGCATACAGCTCTCCACATTCTCCAATCTGGAGATCAGATCAGTCAATAACTGTACCAAAGAGGAGATATGTGGCACAACTGAGAGATCTGATGAGGAAGTAGAGAATGAGCTCGACTGAGGAGGGTGATACTACTGCTGCTGCATCTGCTGAAGGATCTACTGTTGAAACTCTTGGAACTAGTGAAAGAGCTACTCCTGGAACTGCTGCTGTTGGATGGAAAGAATGTCTGCTACCTGCTCAGCTAGCAGTCCCATCTTATCCTCCCCCAATCTAGATGATGATGGCATGGCATGGCTCATAGATGGGGGTGCACTAACTGGAGCACCAACCTCAGGCTCCGACACAAAATGAATATCAGAGCTTGACTTGGGCTCAGGTGGTGATGAGGGACCCTCCCCCTCATCACGCTCCTCCTCCTCCTCCACAACTATAGCACCTCGATCCTTGATCCAACGACCATCCACTCTGATAAAACCCATATATCAAAGGGAGTGATCGTTGTAAGTGTCAGTGTTCAGCAACCTATACACAACATCCCCTCAAAACTCACACCACTGTGCCTAAAAATAACTATCAGGGCCATTCCAATAAGGTAAGGGAGATTTGGATCTATTCAAAGCCTCCCTCATGGCATCAATCATCAGAAATGGGAGATTCAGTGGAGACCTAGATACAACATGGTGCATCAGACATATATCCCCTCCAATCATCAAGTCATATCTTTCCTCTCTGGAGAAGAAGATCCTAGAGATCATGTGGTGGAGTAGGCTCATCTCCACACTCAAGTCTTTTGCCTCAATTTTCATGAAACATGCAACATCATCTCTCTCTAGGATGGTCCTGAGTCCATCCTCTTTCCTAGGAAGCTCATCAAGATAGCTTCTCTCACAGGGTATTTGAAGTAATCTACCCAACCTAGCAGCATTTAGGATAATTTCAATATCCTTTACAACTGATCTTAGAATTCCATCAGTAAACACTAGGTTTGAGTAAAATTTTTAACTGGATCTATGTATACCAGCTCAGACAAGCTACAGAAGAACCTCCACCCTTGATTAATTATCTTTTCACCAATTGAAAATCCATCTCTTCTCAAGAACTGAAAATCTACATTCCTTCCTAAAGCAACTTTTCTGGCAGAGGGAGGAACCTTACTTGGAGTCCTGAGAGGAGAGGCTTAAGCAGAGATTTGAGCCACCCTCTTTCTTCTTTCTTCTGCTTCCACTGGCCTCACTGATTTTCTTCTTTGGGGCAGCCGCATCTTGGGGGCCATTGTTGCAATGAGGGCCAAGGAAAGGGTCAAGAGAGGAATAGAGGGTGAAAGGTTAAAAGAAATAAGGGATTTAGAATTGTTTGTTTAGGATTTTGAAATGAGGGTTTCAAGGATTTGGTAAAGATCATGAAAGAGTGAGTTTTGATCATGGATAGGTCAAGAAAAGGTATCTTTCCAAGTTTTTAAGGTAGAAACTAAGAATTTTGGGCCTATGGAGGGTTGGATTTAGGAATTTATGGTCGGTGGAAAGCTTGGAGAGGGGGGTTTTAGTTGGGATGAAAGGAGGAGGAAGATGAATAGTGAATGAGTCGGCCCTTTTGAATTTAAACAAAAATTTAATGGATCGATCCACTTTGAAACCAGTTTGCCTGACAATTTGGGACATCCCATGGGTCGTCCCATCCAGGGTTGGTTCAGACGATGAGAAATAATTCAAAAATAAAAAAAATCAAAGAAAAAAATTAGAAAGACTTGAATCAACTTGGGATGATCATGTAGAGCTCAGATAAATTTTGATATGATTTTGATGAAGAATTTCAATAGAAAAAATTCGAGATCATATCTGAATAACTCTGATAATTTTAATTGGCTTGAAACAGACCTAAAATAAAATATATTGTCATCTAAATTTAAGATGATGAAGTAAAGATTTTGGAAGGTTTTGAGAGAAGAATCATGATGAGAGATCAAGCAAAAGGATCTAAGATGCCTAATTTTCTCTTAATTGTACAAATCTATCTTCATTTAATGCTTTAGTGAATATGTCAGCTAATTATTTTTAATATTTATATATTCAAACATTACATCATTGTTTTGAACATATTTCTTATAAAGTGATATCTAATTTTAATATGTTTTGACCTAAAGTGTTGGATTGGGTTCTTAGTCAAACTAATGGCACTAGTATTATCACATCTTATGGGAATGTCTTTAAGTTCAATCTCAAAATCTATAAGCTATTGCTTAATCCATAAGATTTGAGCACAGCAACTTTCAGCTGCAATGTACTCCACCTCGGCCATAAATAATGCCACCGAATTTACTTCTTGCTAAATCAAGAGATTAAATTGACTCCTAAAAATTGGCAAGTTCTACTAGTACTTTTCTGTCTAATCTACATCCAGCAAAATTAGTATCTGAGTAACCTATTAAATCAATAGAAGATTGCTTAAAAATCAGAGTCCTAGGTTTTGTGTTCTTTTTAGGTATTTGAATATTCTTTTAACAGCATTCAAGTGTGATTCCTTAGGATTAGACTGATATCTAGCACACATACATACGCTGAATATTATATTAGGTCTACTGACAATAAGATATAATAAAGAGCCTATCATACCTCTATAAAGCTTTGAATCAACAAACCTACCATGTTCATCCTTATCTAATTTACAGGAAGGGATCATAGGAGTACTTATACTCTCGGAGCTCTCTATCCCAAATTTTTTAATAATTCTCTTCTGTACTTGCTTTGGATAATGGAGATCCCTTCCTTCATTTGCTTGATCTGGAGTCTGAGAAAGAATGTGAGTTCTCCCATCATGCTCATCTCAAACTCTTCCTGCATAAGCTTGGCAAATTCTTGACACAAAGCTTCATTAGTAGACCCAAATATAATATCATCAACATATATTTGTATAACTAGTATCTCTTCATCTTTCTTTTATAAAAAAAATTGTATCTACTTTTTCTCTTGAAAAATTATTTCTAATAAAAACTTAGTCTTTCATACCAAGCCCTAGGAGCTTGTTTCAAATCATGCAAGGTTTTATTTAATTTAAATATATGGTTTGGATATTTATGATTTTTAAAGCCTGGGGGTTGCTCTACATATACCTCTTTAGTAATATAACCATTTAGAAAGATACTTTTAACATCCATTTGAAATAGTTTAAAATTCATGAAACATACATAAGCAAGCAACATTCTTATAGCTTCTAATCTAGCAATATGTGCAAATATTTCATCAAAATTAATTCTTTCTTATTGGTTATATCCTTTAGCAACTAGGCTTACCTTATTTCTAATTATATTATCATCTTCATCAAGTTTATTTCTATATACCCATTTTGTTCTAATTATTGGATGGTTTTTAGGTCCAGCAACAAGAGTCCATACATTATTCTTTCAAACTAATTTAACTCTTCTTGCATAGCATTTATCCAGTTATGATCTTGTTCAGCTTCTTCTATTATCTTGGGTTCTAAGTGAGAAACAAAAGTTATATAATTACATACATCTCTAAGAGAAGATCGAGTTCTTATCTCTTGTGCTGGATCACTAATGATTAATTTCTTAGAGTGATTATGGATATACCTCCATTTCTTTGAAAGATTATTTGTATCTTGAGGCTGTTCTTGAATATTTTGATCATTGATGCTCTCATCCTCATACTTTTCCTCCAGCTGATTTTTGTTTAGCTCATTTGAGTCATTGATGGTGAGCTCTTTCATTCCTTCTTCTAAGATACCTGCATCATCAGCATCCTCTCTCTTCTTTGATGAAAGATCATTAGTCTCATCAAAAACTATATGGATTGACTCTTCTACTACTAGAGTTCTTTTATTGAAACTTTAAAAGCTTTACTAGAAGTAGAATAGCCAAGAAAGATAGCTTCATCAGATTTAGTATCAAATTTTCTAAGCTATCTTTATTATTATTAAATAAATAATGGTAACCAAAAATATGAAAGTATCCTATGTTAGGTTTTCTGCCTTCTATAATTCATAAAGTATTTTCTTTAAAATTGGTCTTATTAAAGCACGGTTTAAGATGTAACATGCTGTATTGATAGCCTCTGCCCAAAAATATTTTGGGAGGTTACTCTCATATGGTATGGTATGGGTTATTTCTTTAAGAGTTCTATTTTTCTTTCAACAACTCTATTTTGTTAGAGTGTTCTAGGTGCAAAAAAATTATGATCTGTGCCTTTTTCATCATAAATTTTTAAATTTTATTTTCAAATTTGATACCGTGGTCACTATGAATAGAAACAATTAGTAAATCCTTTTTATTTGAGACTTTTCGGCAAAACTTAGAAAAAGCTAAAAATACTTCATCTTTAGATGCTAAAAATAAGACCCAAGTAAAATATAAGAAATCATCGATAATCATAAAATTATATCTTTTACCTCATAGGCTAGTTATCCTTGTAAGATCAAACAAATCCATATGTAAAAGTTCTAAAGGTTTAGAAGTTGAAACAATGTTCTTAGGTTTAAAGAACTCTTATTTGCTTATTTAATTGACATGCATCACAAATTTTATCTTTTTCAAAATTTATCTTCGACAAATCAAAAATTAAATCTTTTTTGATAATTTTAGATAGTGTGTGCATACTAATATGTGCAAGCCTACGGTGCCAAAGCCAACCAGTCTCATTGATTTTAGCGTTCATGGTCATAAGACATTGCATGTTTTACATGGAAAGATTATCCAAATCTACCATGTAAATATTGCTATGCCTATGTCTAATGAACCTAGTGCTATCATCAAAAGGACTAGTTACAATACATATGGATGATTCAAAATTACTTTATAATCTTTATCACATAATTGACTAATGCTTAATAGGTTATCTTAAGACCATCTATAAGCAAAATATTTCAATATAAGTAGAAGGAGTGATACCAATATTACCTATACCGATGATCTTTCTTTGCTATTATCTCCAAAGTGACTATCTCTCCATTCTTAGCTTCCAAGGTAATGAATTGAGACTCATCACCGGTCATATGTCTTAAGCACCTGCTATCAAGATACCACTTTCACTTCATTGCTTGGGATGCAAGACACACCTACACACATAAATCAAGTTTAACTTAGGTACCCAAGCTAACTTGGATCTTTGGGGTTAGTCACAATGGTTCTTTTGAAACCCATATTTCTTAATATTTGTACTAATAAGTTTGTTTAACAAGCACGCATAAGCTTTGTGTCCTACCTTGCCACATTTAAAACATATAATGTTCGATAATTTATTATGGATGTATTTACAAAGATATTTTTAAAAAATTTATTTTTTAAGAGTATTATAACCAAGGCCAACTTTATCATACACCGCTCTTTGATTGTCAATAATCATTTGAAGTTTATTTGAGCTCAGGATAAATCTATCAATTATTGATTTCAATTTGGTTACTTCTTCCTTTAGATTTTGATTTTTTTTTATAAGAGTTTTATTTATACTTGAAATTTCTTCCTTTTTCTTTGATAGAGTTTGATATTTCATTTCTAATTCTTTATTTTTATTGGAGATCTCTTCTTTCTGTTTAAATAAAGTTGGATTTTTTAATATCAGATCTTGTTTTTCAGTCCTAATTCTTTAAATCATCCAAAAGCTCATGAAATGCTTCTTGCAGTTCATCATAAGAAAATTCATTTTGAGTTTCAGTGATTACCTCATTTCATGTGCCATAAGGCATAGATTGGCTTCTTCATGTGATTCATCATCTGAGGTGGAATCATCACTGTTGCTCCATGTAGCCATCATTGCTTTTTCTTCTTGAACTTCTTCCGACTCTTCTTGAGCTGGAGACAGTTCGATCTAAAGTGATCCAGCTTCTTATATTCATAACAAATGACAGACTATTCTCTCTCTTTTCTTACTTAGCTCCCCTTAACTAGTGATCTTTTCTTGGTTCCTTATCTTTTTTCTTCATAAACCGTCTGAATTTTCTTGTGATCAATGTTAAATCCTCATCATCTTTACTATTTTTTGATTTTTTTGAATCTTTTTCTTCTTGAGCCATTGATTTGAGGGCAATTATCTTCTTTCTTCTGGTCTATTTTTAGAATATTATTTCATGGTCAGCTCGTGGGTCATGAGAGATCCAAATAGCTCCTCCAAAGGTAGGATGTTCAAGTCCTTGGCTTCTTGAATCATCGTGACCTTTGCCTCCCACGATCTTGGTAGAGACCTAAGAACTTTTCTTACAAGATCACTGTTAGAATAACACTTTTCAAGACTCTTTAGATATTTATGATATCAATAAAATGAGTAAATATTTATGTTATAGACTCATCAGATTTCATTTTAAACAATTCATAATTGTGCACAAGCATGTTAATTTTTGACTCTTTTACTTGGTTTGTGCCTTCATGTATAACTTCTAACCTATCTCAAATTTCTTTAGCTGAATTACAAGTAGAAATATGATTAAATTCATTTGCATCTAAGGCACAATACAAGACATTCATGGCTTTAGCATTGAGCTGAGCTATTTTCTTGTCAAACTCATCCCATTCACCTTCCGGCTTAGGGACGAACACACCATCAATCAACTTAATGGGTACGTGAGGTCCATTCACTATGATACTTCACGTATCGTTGTCAAGTATTTGGATAAATATTCTCATCCGAGCTTTCCAATAGGTATAGTTAGACCCATTGAAAAGTGAAGGTTGGTTGGTGGATTGACCCTTGGCTAGAGATGTGCCAAATTGGGGTGCCATAGATCTTTGACTCTTAATGGTTAAATCAAGGAAGGGCTAGAGTACTGGGCTCTGATACCACTTATTGCCCAGATGTGGAGCCCAAGAGAGGGGGGAGAATTGGGCCTTTAAAATTTTAGTAATTAGTGCTCACAAGTAATGTGCTCAATTTGATGAGTGAGGTGAGTTAATTAACAAAGAAAGAAGATTAAACATAATTAACAAATGAACAAGTATAGAGTACAATAAAAAAAAATGTAAGTACATCAAACATAAGAGATTTATAGTGGTTCGATACTAACCTTGTACCTACATCCACTCTCCAAGTCCCAACTTAGGAATTCAGTCCACTAACAGGATTTTCAATTTATAACACGTCGGATTACATAGACTCTTGCTATCTAAGAAAGAACATTTATTTTTCGACTACCAACCAACCCACAAATCCTCCGATTATAGGTTCAGATCAACCTATCTGAGTTTTAGAATCTCTCAAAACTCAAGGTACAATAGCAAAAGAAAAGAGTATAAAAATTTAGCATAAAAGAGCTCTTTAAATGAGCATAATAAAATAATAAAAGTATAATATTCAAGGAGTAAAAGCTTTTGTTGGATATCCTTAGATGATTTTGATACTTGAATGCAGCTGGAGAGTGATTGGTGAGCTGATTGAATGCTTTTTTCTCTTTTTCTAGGATTTTCTTTCTCTTTCATAGATTTGAGCTTGAATACTTCTTGGTTTCTTTGATTTTCCACCTCTAGAAAGTATTTATATTCTTTATTTAGTCTTGAGAGTGTCTTAGAGTCAGTTAAGAGCCGTTGGAGTATTTTTTAATGTACATTAAATGCATTAAAAATGGATTGAAAATGAGCCGTTACGAGTGTCAGCTTCGCATGGGTCGACCCATGGGACACCTCACTAGAAATGGATAGACCCATGAGTCATCTCATTTGGCCAGATAGAAAATCATGCTCTCTATTTTGGTCTCAGGGGTTGACCTATGGGTCGTCCACTGCATGCCACAAGCCAAAATAGGTGCGTGCCGGCTCCCCAATACAAGGGGATGATCCAATTGGGTTGTCTTATTTTGTTCCAACCCAATTTTTCATACATTTAAAGTTTGAAACTTACCAAAACACTGTCAAATACTCTTAAATGGATTTGAATGAACCTGACACTTCGAAAAGGCTTCAAAATTATCTCCAACTTGTAAAATTTTCAACTTTGGCACCTTTGAAGAAGCTTTTCAAACTCAACATTTTTGGACTATCTGAAATAACACCAAAGTATTTTTCAAGGATAAGAAACTCATTAGTAGTCTCCTCAAATGGTTTGTGACCATCAAAATTAATTTTTGGGGCAACAAAGAGATCAGAGATGGTGGATCTTCAGATCAAGTTGGCGGATAGCGTGGCAGCAGGGAGATTCACTGAAGGCAAAATCAAGTGCAAGGAGTCCTTGCTTGCTGCCATCCGACTTGAAGTGACCCTCCGAACCAGGAAGGCATCTGTCACGGCCTTTGAAGTTGGTTTTGAAGAATGTAAAACTTTGATCGTCCAACTCTTCCCCAAAGTGGATATCGATGTCCTTGAGATATCTGACATTGGCGACACTGATTCTAAATGCCTAGCTATTGAGGGTGCTTCAAGATTGCAACATGCTAAGACTCTATTAACTGGAAGTGGATAATGATGTACTTCTTTTTTTTATCATCATCTCTCTTTCGTGACTTAACTTCTGTAACCAAATAAATTAATAAATACTTTGAATTTCAGTCTTTACTTCACCTGTGTTTATTGCCTTGGGTCCCTTATATCCATGCAATCCAAACTTAGATGTATTTAAGTTTCATACTAGGAGATTCGCAAAGACTTTCATAGGTTAGCTTTAGCTTCTAGCTCGAGAGTCCCTATAGGTTAGCTCTCATTTTCAATTCACTTCGAGAGTCTGTAAAAGTTAGCTCTTGCTTCTCGTATGACTAAGATCTTTTGACACTCTACTCACTGAAGAGTGAAGGGTCTTTGAGGGTCCTTACAGGTTAGCCCTCATTTCTTAGTTACCAAAATCTTTAGTCCATACCATAGAGATCGGTAAGTATCGAAGGAAGGATCTTCTAGACTAGCCTTTTGAAGGTCCTCTTAGGTTAGCCTTCATTTCTAGCATAGCTTGAGTTGGAGGGCTCTGAGGGTCCTTATAGGTTAGCCCTTTGAAAGTCCTCTTTAGGTTAGCCTTCACTTCTCGTGTGGCTAAGATCTTCTGATGCTCTACTCATTGAAGAGCGAGGGGTCTTCGAGGGTCCTTATAGATTAGCCCTCGCTTCTTAGTCTTCAAGATCTTTAGCCTATATAGGTTAGATCGATGGGCATTGGGGGTCCTTTTAGGTTATCCCTCTGAAGGTCCTTTCAGATTAGCCTTTTCTTCTCAATTAGCTGAGATCTTCATCACTTCTATTTGTTGAAAAATGAGAAGCCTTCAAGGATCCTCAATAGGTTAGCCCTCGCTTCTCAATTGTCAAGATCTTTGTCGAAAATCAAGAAAAGAGCAGCAGTGTCCTGAAAAAGGATTATTTATTGAGAGATAATTAAACATTATTGATAATTCATCTGAAGGTTCTTTGAATTCCATGGCCAAGGTAAGGGTGTTCCATCTAGTTGCTTCAGATGATAAATTTTGGATCTGATGACTTCGTCTACTCGATAGGGGTCTTCCTATTTTAGGGATAATTTTTCTCATTCTATAGGTTACAATACTTCGATATGCTGTAAGACTAGATCATCAATTTAAATTCTTATCTCGGATGCGAGAGTTGTAGTATCACGCCATCTTATGCTGGTAGGCTATCATTCTCATCTGTGTCTTCTACCAAACTTTGAGTAGATCTACATTGGCTCGGAGCAACTTTATATTGTTTGGTCATCATAATTCTCGATCTGCAGAGATGGGAGTCCAATTTTCACTAGGATGACTGCTTCCATTCCAAAGAAGAGGCTGAAATGAGTATGTCCTGTGGGTATCCTCTGGGTGGTTCGATAGGCCCAAAGCATGCTATGCAGCTCGTCCACCCATGAACCTTTGGGTCAATCTAACTTGATCTTCAATCCCTGTAAAAGTATGCAATTAGTAACTTCAGTTTCTCTATCAGCCTATGGGTGCCCCACTAATGTGAAATGATGAGAGATGCTAAGATTTTGATAGAATTTAGTGAATCTGAAATCAGAGAACTGGTGGCCATTATTTGTGATCAGCACCCATGAGAGACCAATGTAGCAAATGATAAACTTTCAGACGAAGTCCTTTACTTTGGCTTCGGTGATGCTAATGAGATGTTCAGCTTCCAACCACTTCGTAAAGTAGTCGATAGTGACAAATAAGAACTTTTTCTGACCCAATACCTGAGGAAAAAGATCCAAAATATCCATGCCCTATTGTATAAATGGTCAAGGGGTGTTGATCGGAGCCAATAGAATGGCTAGCTGGTGTTAGATATTAGCATTCTGCTGGCATCAGTCACAACACCTGGTGAAGCTAGTGGCATCTTGTTGTATCGTGGGCTAGTAATATCCTTGCTGAAGTATCTTGTAGGCCTACGATCTGCCATTCAGGTGCTTTTCACATATACCCTCATATACTTTCCATAAGGCATAGTCAGCTTCGAAGGGGTGAAAATATTTCAAGAGAGGGAGGGAGAAAGATTGGTTGTAGAGCTTACCTTCGTAGAGGATGTAACGAGGGTCCTGATATTTGATTTTTCGAGCATCCTTTGAATTCGAGGTAGTGTTCGTTCCGTAAAAATGGATGAAGGGGTCCATCTAACATGGTTCATCATCAGTCTATAAAATCGGGACTGGTTCCTCAATGCTAGGCTTCTTCAGGGCTTCAAAGAATGATCTTTGGAGTAAGTCCTTTGGCACTGAAGGGGCCAATTTGGACAGCAGATTGGCTATCGAGTTTTTGATCGAGGCACATATTGAATGTCAAAGTTAGCAAATATCTAGATTAGATCTTTCACCTTTTGGAGATACTTCTTCATACTCTCCTCCTGTGCTTTATAATCTTCCTTACTTGTCCCACCACTAACTATGAATCGATGTGGATCCTCAATTTTTGTACTCTGAGCTCTCTTACAATTCTCAGCCTGGTAATGAGAGCTTCATACTCAGCATTATTATTGATGGTAGGAAAGTCGAACCGTAACATGTACTCCATAACAAATTCTTCAGTCCAAGGAGCAGCAGGCCTGTTTCCAATCCCATAGAGCTGGACGACCCATCCATGTGCACCACCCAAAATCCATCCGATTCTTCGGAGGAGCCTTGCTCAATGGGTTCGATCTCTTTCTAGACTAGTTCGGGCTTTCTTGGTCCTCTGGGATGGTGCACTCTATGATAGAGACCATTAAGATTGGAGCTCTAATAAAGGACCGACATTGAAATTCCACTCCAAACTCTGCAAGCTCAATCATCCACTTAGCTGATCGACTAGACATGTCAGGCCGATGAAAGATCGTCTTTAGTGGTTGATCAAAGTCAAGATTACAATAGGGTGCTCTTGAAAATAAGGCTGAAGCCTTCAGACTACAATAATGAGGACAAAGATGAGCTTCCCTAGCCTGATGTACTTGATCTCTGCATTGTGGAGAGTTCTACTGACATAATAGATGGGCTTCTAAATCTTGTCTTGTTCCCAGATCAATATAGCACTTACGGCAACTAGAGAGACTATCAAGTATATATAGAGTTCTTCATCTGGCTTCAGCTTGCTAAGGAGTGGTGGAAAGCTGAGATAGTTTTTAGCTCCTCAAAAGTATGCTAGCATTCTTCAATCTATTGGAAATTTTTTAGTTATTTCAGGACTTGGAAGAAGGAAAGGCAATGCTCGATCGATTTGGAGACGAATCGATTCAATGCTGCCACTCGACAGGTGAGACGCTGAACCTCCTTTACAGTCCTTGGTGGGTTCATCTCTCGTGTTGCTCAAATTTTTTCATGATTGGCTTCTATCCCTCAGCTTAACACCATAAATCTTAAGAACTTACCTGAAATGACACCAAAAGCACATTTCATCAGGTTTAACTTCATTCGGTACTTCTAAAGTGTGTTGAAGGTCTCCTTAAGGTCTTCAACATGGATTCGCAAGGCTCTACTTTCAATAAGCATGTCATCCATATAGATCTCCATATTTTGTTTGATCTGATCCTCGAAGATTTTATTAATAAGGCATTGATAAGTCACACCCGAAGAAAATTAGGTGATTTGCATGCAAAATTCATCTCATGGACATGGCGCAGCGGAAAGCATATATGAAAACCTTTTCATACAAAAGCATGCCAGTTCAAAACCTAAATCAACTAGGATCGATTAGCATACACAAATAAATTTATAATAGGAGCTAAAATCAGAATCAAAAAGAAAATATTATACCAAACTATTTTGCGTTGTCTTACTCGGATTGGATTCTGTGAATGCTCGAGGTTTCTAACATAGCATCGCAAGCATTCGACCTCTGTTGATATCCACATGGAGATGACTTGATTGGAGCATTGAGGTCATTGGAGTGTTAGCACCTTGCAGATCTCACTCCTTGACTTGGATCTGGACTCCTCTAAGATCTAGAAGAAAAAAATCTGCTACACAAACCCTTCACGTTGATTTGACAGAATTTGTTCAGGACCACCAAGAAGAGAAGAAAAACTATTTTTCTTCTCTTCCTCTCTCTCTAATCTCTCTCTCTCAAATCCTATCTAGAGGGAGATGGGGTGTTGGTATGTGATGGAGGAAGGGAGGAGGGCGATGGAAAGAACAAGGGGCGGTAATGTAGAATCCATCGGAACAATCATACCACCGTGGCCTACATTTTTTTCTTATATTTGTCGCACAAATATCAGCCCTCAATGCCTCCAGATAAAATTTTATCCTCTTTCTTATTCGAATCAAATTCAAATAGGAAGAATGGATCAAAACTGGAGAAAAAGACCCAGAGAGGAGGGTGCCAACTATTAGCATCTCCTTCCTTTCATTCATGCAAGATGCGCTCCCTCCCTTCCCATCTAATTTTTGTCACACAAAAAAATCTCCCACACACGTCCAACCAGATAAGGACAATATAAACAATTTTAGATATAATATGAAATTTAAAAGAAATTCAAATTTTATCTGAAAAGAGGCCCAAAGCAGAAGGGGAGGCGCCAACTTGTGCCTCCTCTTCTCTTCATGCGTGCACCAAAGAATAGGGGGCAGCAACTCTTGCACCCCACCCTTTTGACTGATCAAACAAGAAAGAGAAACCCAGTCAAACTAGCCTTTAGATAATCAACTTTAATTGGGTTCAAATTAAATCTAATTCGAGCCCGACTTGAATCAAATTCGAAAAGACTGTCAATTCTAATCTAATCAGGATTGTAATCCAAGTCCTACTTAGATAATTAAATCCAATTAGCCTTAAATTAAGTCAAATCTAATTAAATTAAATTTAATTTAAATTAATTAAGACTTGATCCATAATTTAATCAGACCCAGTTATATAGCATCACTTGCAATAAAGTCTCTTATGCTAAGAGTTAGTAGTTTTCAAATTTGTAACTCTTACAAATTGATCCAAATCATTAATTGATAATTTGATTATGATCCAAACTATTGATCAAAACGAGCTCCTTTAGTATGTGACTTTTTAGTTTCTATTCTGTCTAGTAGTGAGATATACCATGATCTCTATCACAGTATCATCGAAATTTCTTTCAATGGACTGGAATAATTCCAACTCACCCCAACAAGGATCGTTGATCCAAAAACGATCCTAGTAAGTTTTCATAATCCATCAGTGATGTCTAGCAGTATGTAGTGATAATTAAGTAGAATAGAAAGATGAATCCCTAGGTATAATTATCATATGATCAAGTTCTTTTATCGAGAGTCACTATAAGATGCAAGTCATGGAAACTCATCAAACCCTAAGCATCTGTCATATGCCAGACTTAATTAGCTTGAGTCCAATCATGAATCTGATGGAAACTCCTTTCCATAATCATGCTACTATGGCCATAACTTTATGGACTCAGCCTCTTAGGCCGCATAGGCTTACTCCTCAACTACTAAGACCGATAGATTCTATCTTGATGCAATCCAATTCCTACAATGAACATACTGTAGCCAACATATACCTCAAGACTCCATATGGCTAGGAGATCAAGTTTTAGTATAGTCAAACTACATCACCCTCAAGGTGAACGGTCGATGCACCACAGATCAAAGAACCACTCACATAACTACAGCATCGAGAAGTCACTGATGAGTGAATAGACATCCATGTGACTTCTCATTCTTGATCACACTTAGTATCATTGTTCTCTAACAACCACCTGCACTCTCACTCCAGTGTCCCTAACACTGTAAATTCAAGACTTGTCTATCCAAAGAGAAGTGATCCATGCACCAGTCTAGTCAGATCAATCATAGTCCTCATGATGATCATTGATCGAGAGTACTTTAGAAATTAATGTATAATGACACGTCTTAAATTTTAACTCTTGAGAATATGTGTCATTAACCATTAATTCTTTAGACATTTCTAGGATACATTATTCTAAAATAAAAATAATTATCTATAATTTTAATTCAAAAATTAAGTACAAACTTATGTCCTAAAAATAATAATGTGTCAGCCAACAATTGACTTTTCAGGTCATACATCTAATAATCTCTCATTTGACCTAAAGTCAATCTATCACAAACTCAAGTCCCATCTTCTCAAAGTAGACTTTAGTCTTTAACTGACTAAATGGCTAAGTCAATGGTCCACCATATTTTCATACGATCAACTCTCTTCACCTTGACATCTTCAGCACCTCCTTTATGTACTTTACCTGTGAAAAGTCTAGCATCCTATCAGATATATCTCCATAGACCTTTAATCCAAGATGCTTTTCTTGATCTTATTGGAGGACCTTTTTGACAATCAATTCTTGATCAAAGTCAGCAAGGAACAACTTTTCAATCAAGAAAATCTCATCCTCCCACTGATCCATCTGAAAACTCAAGGTCCTTCCTTGTTTTTGACAAAATCAAACTATTTGATTGCATCAATCTAACTCTGAGATTCTTACATTAATCCAAAAATGAATCCATGCAATTTATAAATCTTGTGATCTCTATCACCAAAAGTGAAACCCATCAGACTGCTCTAGGTAGATATCTTCCTAAGATATCCATTAAGAAATAGTTTTCATATCTGTCTGCATCTAATTTTTTTTTGGTAGATCTATTAACACCCAATGGGTATAATACCCTTTGATGGATCCATTAAGATCAGACTTGGCTGGAATGCATCAAATCAACTTTTAACTTTATTACTTCCATCCATTTCTTGAAATCGATGTCATACATCATCTCATCATAGATCTTAGGATCAACTACTTGATCCTTATCTCCCATAAGGAAAACTCCCTCTACATCCTCTGAAACTATACCCAAGTACCTTTCATAACGATGGGAGACCTTACTAGATCTACGAGGTGGTAGAGGTCCTATACTAACTAGCTCAGAATGAATACATACAACTACATCTCCAAATTGTTGCTCTTTAGAAACTTTCTCTTCGAGCTCAGTTTCCTCATACTACCACCATCTTAGGTAAACTATTTTTCTAGAGTATAGTATGATAGATCACAATCACATTGTGGTCTGTTGGGAAGTATAATTAATATCTTATTCAATAGATTAAAATATATCCCTAAAGAAGTAAAGGTTAGTGAGTAAACCTCATTATAGATCGGACCATATCTAATAAGATCCTAATCTTCTTTTCAATACTTTATTGAGCTGAGGTGAACCAGAAGGAGTCCACTATGAGACTATACTATTTTCATGAGATAATCTCAAAATTTTCACTAAGGTATTCACCTCCTTGATCTAATCGAAGAATCTTAATGAATTTTTCATCAAATGGGCCTGTATGTAGTGGTCCTCTCCCCATATCCCACAAGAGGTAGTTTGGTCCATTTTTCTTGAAGGTAGGATCTACAAACTCAGAACTAATGAGACAATCTCTTTTCAAGTTTGTATATCATGTGCTCTTCAAAATGACCTTGCTTGAGGTACCATATATATTTAGGTTTATCTCATTCGTAGATCTCTCAGATCCTACAGCATATCCACTGTCCGAATACATCAACATATAAACAGATCTGACATACCTTCACAAGATGTGTCACCCTTCTTTAGGATATCCAGGTAGAGAGATAATTTTCATCTGAGTGGCCATCAGTACTACAGTGAAATACTTTCCTTTGTTTGATGTCTTCTCTTAGAGAAGATCCTTTCTTGGCTCATTCTCTCATAGACCTCTTGTTCCAAGAGACTCTCTCCTGGAACCAAATTTTCTGCAGTAAGAATACAGCCTTTGAACGTTTTAAGGTCTCCTTAGTGATCACCAATATGTTCATCAATTTCGGTAATGTGCTATCATTCTCATTCATATGGCAGTTCACTGTAAACTAATCAAATGAACTATTAAGGGACTTCTGGATTAAATCTACTTAGTTCCTCATGCATGGTCTGTTGGAAAATATATCTCAAAGCCAATCGTCAGTTTGTTGTTGATTGTGCTTACAATTATAATTGTATATAAATTTTATTAATAAAATTATTTATTTTTCATTACATTTTGTCCATCTTATTTAAACTCTTGTATTGTGATGAAGTTCTTAGAACTATAATTAATTGACAAAGGAGGATTTATTGTTTAGTCTTTAAAACGTGTTCATGATTGAATGATATGCTGTTAATATTACACAAGATCTGATACCACACAGTGCAGAAGGAAGAAAGAAGAAACAAAATAAGAAACACAATACAAATATGTGGATCAGCCTCAAGCCAATCTCCATAAGGCGTGCAAGCTTCACTAAGAGAGAATAAATAAAATCAATATAAGAAGAACTAACTACTCAATCTTTGTGCAAGAGTCTCTCAATAAGAAATCTCAAAATCCTCACAAAATCTCTCTGAAACTTCTTTTGAAGCCTTTTATACCTCCAGAACATCACCAGCTCTCCAACATGATAAATGGCTCAACAATCGGAGCTATATAGGCTCCAAAATCTCAAAATACTGTTTTAGTAGGAATATAGAGTCTCAATCAATCTTAGAACCATCCGTGGCCATCCGATCATGATCGACTCGCATCAGAGCCATCTGATCATACAAATAGCTTTTGATCATACCTGATCACATCCAAATTGAGTTCCAATCATCCAATCGTGATCGCATGCAATTTAAACATCAGATCATGCAAAAACTCCCCTGGACCATGCTTGGACCGCATGACCTCATGGACTGCCCAACACCTCACAGTCCACAGTGGACCATGCAGGCACTGGGCCTGGGTGCCCACGTGCGTTGGGCTAGCCCATGCATGCACCCGCACTGGGCCCACTCGCACAGGCCTGGCCGCATCGCCGCCTCATGCGCCATGCCACCTTCTCCAATCTTCTTTCATGCATATCTTCATCTCTGGACTCCGTTTGGACTGTTCTTGGGCTCGTTGGACTCTGCTCATCATCTTGGACCTCACTGTGGGCTCAATATAGATCAAATCTTGAGACATCAAATCTCAATAATCTCTACCTCGAGTCGATATTCGACCTTTATCTATCTCTAAGAGCCTGTGATCTGTCTCACCCCCATATCCTAAGGCATGCCTGCTGTCTCATGAATGGGCAAATATGGGAGTCGAGCCAGGCCGCTCGATCTCATCTCCATCATGGGCTATGTCCACTTTGACCAAAATCTACTCAAAAAAGTCTCCTGCAGTAATAGGATCTTCACTCTGCGATGTCACCTCTCATCCTCCCGAGTCTCCCGTCTAATGCCCGATCCACCTCCACCTGGAGCTTCACCTTGCTCTAGACTCCTTCTGGCTCCTGAAGCTCCACCTTACATTGGGCTCCCCATCAGGTAGTAATATCTTTTCATCCTCTTTTTTTCTCTAGAATAACCCTATCGCCATGCAACACCTTCAGGATTCCTCCACCAGCTACCGTTCTATAGCCTTTTGAAATCAGTCTGCTCAGTGAGATAAGATTCTGTCTGAAATTGGGTATATATCGGACCTCTCCCAATCTCCTCACTACACCATTATGTGTCCTCCAGCTAACCATCTCGATGCCTCTGATCGTACAGCTCGATCCATTCATCAGATAAATAGTACCTTCATTGCTCTCTACAGAGTCAAACTGCTCCTCTTTGCAATATATATGATAGATGCATGTAAAATCTAAAATCCACTATTGAAAAGAAGTAGATACCTCATGAGATATCTCCAGGGCATCACCCTCTTAGTCGCTACCGACCGTCGCTGCAGTAACCCTCGTCCGATCCCTGAGTTGAGGACAATCTTTGGCTAGATACCCCAACTTGTCATATCGATAATATCTGATCTTGCTCAAGTCTCTCATCTTGGACTTGGACCACCCTCACCATGATCTCTTATCGCTCTGTCTACTACCTCCTACTCTTTCAGAAACTATCAAAACTGAGCTGCCGCCACCTGAGCTCGAAGCTGGGTTCTCTCTCTTGAGAATTTCATTCTGAAGAATCACTAAGGTGACCTCATCCATCTTGATGGTACTCTTTTCACTAGAAGAGCAGTCACCAAGGACTCATACGAAGGGTTAGCGATGCTAACAGGACCAGCGTCCTAGTCTTCTCCTCAACTTTCTCTCTAATGCTAAAGAGGTCGGTGAGGATCTTCTGGAAGTGACTGAGATGCACCTACATGCTCTGTCCCTCAATCATCCGTAGCTGGTAGGACTGCCTCCAGAAAAAGAGGGTGTTGGTGAGAGACTTCACCATGTATAACTCCTCGAGCTTCGACCACAGCATCATCGAGGAAGTCTCGCCAAGCACATAAATCACTACCTCATTCACTAGGTACAAGCAGATCGTACTCACCGTCTGTATCTAGAGCCATCTCAAATCATGTACCTACATGATAGTCGGCTTCTCCTCGCATAAGAGAGCATCGATCAACCCTTGCTGGATGAGCACATCCTTCACCTTTGCTGTCATAAGGAGAAATTACTCTTTTCATCAAACCTATTGATCTCCACCTTGATTGTGCTTGTCTTCTCCATCTTCTATCTCGATCACCACCGTCACAACCTATACTCTGGTACCACTTTGCTTTGATACCAATTATTGCATAGGATCTAGTACCACATGGTGTAGCAGGAAGAAAGAAGAAATAAAATAAAAAATACAATACAAATACATAGATCGGCCTCAAGCCTACCTCCACGGGACGTACAAGCTTCACTATGAGAGAATAAAATAAAATCAATACAAGTAAACTCACCACTCAACCATTGTACAAGAGTCTCTCAATAAGAAACCACAAAACCCTCATAAAAGCTCTTTGCAACCTCTCTTGAAGCTTTTTTGCATCTCCAAGAGCTCTCCAATGTAATAAATGGCTCGTCAATCGGAGCTATATAGGCACCAGAATCTCAAAAATACTATTTTAATAGGGATATAGAGTTTCAATCAATCTTAGACCCATCCATGGCCATCCGATCATGATCGGCTCACACCAGAGCTGTTCGATTGTGGAAAATAGCCTCTGATCATACCTAATCATGCCCGAATTGAGTTCTAGCCATCTGATCATGATTGCATACAATCTGGACTGTCCGATCATGCAAAAACTCTCCTGGACCATGCATGGACCGCGTGTTCGGTTCATGTGGCCTTATGGACCGCCCAGCACCCCACGATTCATGGTGGACAGCGCAGGTGCTGGGCTAGCCCATGCGCATGCCCGTGCTAGGCCCACCCGTGCATTGGGCTGTGCGTGCCTACGTGCATGCACGTTTCCATCAGGCCCGACCATGCTGTCGCCGGCCGCCGCTGATCTACCACAGCCTCATGCACCATGCCACCTTCTTTGATCTTTTTCGTGCATATCTTCATCGTCTAAACTCCGTTTAGGCTGTTCTTAGGCTCGTTGGACTCTGTTCGTCATCTTGGACCTTGTTGTGGGCTCAGTGTAGATCGAATCTCAAGACATCAAATCTCAACAGTTAATAAGATGATAGCAATATCGAGTATAGGTCGTTGTATGCCATATGAGTTGGTTGTCCTCTTAATCAAGAAGTGTGGAGACACTGATATGGCATGCAGGTAGAATGTAGGTGTACATTTGCACCAAACGTGACCATTTATTGAGCACTCTACTGTCAAGAGTTGCTTGTGAAGGGTATGGGTATAAGTGTCTCTCAAATCTGAGATCACCACTGTGACTTGTAAGCAACTCACTATACTTTAATGCCAAACCATCTGAATTTTAATTCAGTGATGGAAGGTTATTGGATGCAGTCAAATACTTATCAGGTCGGTGTGTGAGTCAAGATGGAATTGACTTATCTGAATTAGTAGGAGATATGCAACAGTATATTTAATTAGTAAAATCTTGATCAAGATAATCCATGTGATGGATTTGAAAGGTTGAAATACAATGTGGTCAACTATATTAGGGTTGACAGTCAAACCCTAGGTCACCTTGAGCATTAGGATCAAAGAATAAATTATATGGTAACCATACGCCAGTAGATTTTAGAATGTTGCTTTGTAATCTTTCGACCTATCCAGATGTCAGGTTCCATTGCTAAATGGTTACATTGATTAGTATAGAAAGTTGTTCTTATGCTATTGGCTTAGGTTCGAACCTACGAGATTACACACATTAGAAGATTCAATCAAATCTAATGACTGAAGAGTCCAATTGGATTGTGACTCCAGTGAAGAATCCCACTAGGACTGGGACTCTAGAGGAGAGTCCCATTGGATTAGGACTCTGCTATTAATAAAAAATTAATTAGTAATTAGATTACTAATTAACTCAATTTGATTAAGCTAAGAGCTTTGGATCAAATCTAATTGAATTAAATTCAGTTTGACTTAGATCAGGTTTAATTTGATCAAGCCTGATTGTAAGAAAAATTTGATCTTGATTCTTAATTGGGTTAAAAATTTATTGAGATAATTAGACTTCTAATTTGATTAGATTTATTTCTATCATTGAGTTTAAATCAGATTTGATTTGGTTTAGAATTAATTTGAAAATGAAGAGTCCAAGCCAAATAAGGACTCTATCTCTTATCCTTGCGCCACCCTGGACCCATCCACTTGTTCTCAATGCCAAATTGGTTTTGGCTTGATATTTTTGGTATGATGAGGGAGGGCTCAATGAGAGTGGGTGACCAAGCATGATGAGTCATGATCTTATCTCCTACCTAATTTGAATGCGATCCGAATTAAAGATAAGAATATAAGAAGAAAAGAGATTTTTCAAGTTTGGAAATAAGGGTGGCGCCAATTGAATTTTTTCTCATTTTCTTTAAAGTGTTTTTGGACATGTGAGATATCAGATCTCTTCCTCACACCAACCACCCATTCTTGGAAATTTGGGGATGCCAATATTGGTATTGGCATGGAGATATTGGCACCCTCCCCTT
>KE505181.1:77336-88926 GCA_000441515.1 Elaeis oleifera | reverse complement strand
TATAAGTGTCCTTCAGACTTGAGATCACTATAGTAACTTGCAAGCAACTCACTGTGCTTTGGTGTCGGACTATCTGGATTTCTAATACAGTGACAGAAGGCTACTAGGTACAGTCAAGTACTTGCGAAGTCTATGTATGGATCAAGATAGGATTGACCCTCCAGACTATTAAATTGATGTATCACTATATTTAATTTAGCAAAATCTTAGCTAGGATAATCTGTGCGATATATTTGAAAGATTGAAATACAATATGGATGAAGCAATCTCGATTGACAGTTAACCTGAGACCATCCTAGAGCACTCAGAGTCAAAAGATGAATTATGCGGTAACCATGTGTATGGGTTCTAAAATATTCTTTTACGATAATTCGATCTATCTGGACGTCGAAAATCATTGCTAGATGGTATCTCGATTAGTGCAGGAATTGGTTCCTGTGCTACCGACTTAGTATTTGAACCTATGGAGTCACGCACATAAGTCAGACAAAGTAGGAAGGAATTGACCTATATTTATATGTCTAATTTGGAAGTACTTGACTTGATTGAACATATAAGCTAATTTGATTGAAAATTAAGTTATCGATCAAATAAATTAAAGAGTTGACATGTCTAGCTAGCACTACACATGAGGTTCAGGTTCGATCTCAGAGATAAACAGTTTCTGATCAATGATCCATAGAGTATATGAAAGATTGGATTTAAGTATTGATTAATTTCAGATTAGATCTAAATTAATTAATCTTAATTGGATCCAAAAATCTAAGTTAGATTGGGTACAAAAATGTTTAAAAATTTAGGATTGACAGTCTTTCGAAATTATTTTGAACCAGCTTCGAATCGAATTCGAATCAGATCCGTTTTGATGAGATATGAGTATTCTCATTTTTACTAGAATTTTTCTCTCATATGGGATGACCAAAACCTAGTTTGGTGCTCATTTGGGGCATCCCAAGTGGTTATGGGTTTGGGTGTAAAGTAGATGTCATAAGTGATGGCAATTCTATCTTATGTAGGAATCCTTCTTTCATGAGTATTGGATCAATTCAAATCAGATTTGAGTTAGGAGTCCTACACTCATTGGGTCATGAAAATCATCTATAAATAAAGAAGATCTCTACCTATGGATATATAGCAAACAAATTAGATTGAGAGAAGAGAGAAAGAGAGAGAGAGGTGTGTGAAGAGAGAGGTCCTTCATCTTCTTCTACATCTCTCCCTTTGTTGCCGCCTCCTCTCCTTGGACGTAGATCCTTCTTAGGCATCCCATCTGTTAGTGTGAGGTGTCACACCAGCACATCTCCTCCCTCGTTTGGTTGGTTTCGAAGGCAATTGGATGAGAGTTCATCCTGCTTTCCTGTAGTATTTGACGTGCATGCGAAGTAGAGAGTCTACACATCCAGACCTCTATGAAGGTTTATATCAGATAATTTATGATTTGATCTCTGATTTTATTATGATTCAGGTAAGGATTTGATTCTTAATCAAGTAGAATAGTAAAAAAAATTTAGATGCAACCTGGATATTTCGGAGAAAAATTGTTTCTTTTCCTTCAGGAGGATCTTCTTCGGATGGGCGTCATCCCTTTAAGAAAGAGAAGAAAAAGAAGAATAAGAAGGTACAAAGTGTTGGGAGTCAAACACAGAAGCCCAAGCTCAAGGCCGACCAAAGTCAGGTAGAGTGCTTCTACTGTAAGAAGCTGGATCACTGGAAGAGGAACTGTCCTCAATACTTAACTTTTTTGATTCGAACAGGCAAAAGAAGAAGAAGCAATCAGTTACTGGACAAGATAATTATATGATAACACTTTGTAACTTCTCAATTTTTGATACAATGATCTGAATATTGGATATCGGTAGCCCTATTAACATTTGTAATTCATTGCAGGATCTTCAGATCAGTAGGAGATTTGGAGAAGGTGAGAGATTCTTGAACGTTGGAGATGGAAGATCAGTTCTAATTCTAGCTTTAGGAATTATCAAACTTGTATTCGAGTCTCATTTTATTGTTCTTAATGAATATCATTACTGTCCCAGTTTTCTTTTAAATGTCATTTCTGTAAGTCTTTTGGCCAAATCGAATTATGAAATTTTAATAAAGAATAGCTTTTGTGATATCATTTTGAATAGTGTTACTATAATGTGTGGACAGTTGAACAATGGGATTTATGTTGTATCACGGTCGAATATAATGTACACCTCTAATAAATATCTTAGAATAGTCGATGTCATAGATGCCTATCTTTGGTATTGTAGGCTAGGTCATATCAACAAAAACAGGATGAACAGGTTAGCTCAAGAAAGAATTCTTGATGACAATGATTATGAATTATTGCCAACCAATGAGTCTTGTCTACTTGAAAAGATGATCAAGTCATCTTTTACTGAAAAAGATGAACGAGCCAATAATATTCTGGGTTTGGTACATACTAATGTATGTGGACACATGTGTACAAGTGTCAGAGAAAGGTACCACTATTTCATAACATTCACAGACGATCTATCTAGATATGGGTATGTCTACTTGATGAAATATAAGTCTGAATCGTTTGAAGTGTTCAAACAATTTCATAATGAGATAAAGAAATAAACTAGAAAGAATATTAAAATTCTTCAATCAGATCGATGAGGTGAATATCTTTCTGATGAATTTCTGACATATCTTGAGGAGAATGAGATTCTCTCTCAACGGATACCTCTTAGAATGCCACAACATAATGGTGTATCAGAAAGGAGAAATCAAATTCTGTTGAATATGGTTCGATCCATGATAGATTTTTCTGGTATGTCGATATCCTTCTAGAGATATATACTCGAGTCGACTTGTTATGTGCTTAATAAAATTCCTAATAAATCTATAAGTAAAATACTATGAGATATAGATGGGACATAAGCCAGCGCTCTCTCACCTTAGGGTTTGGGGGTATCCGGCTTATGTCGAATGTTTGAAAACGAACAAACTTAGAATTAGGTCTGATAAATATAATTTTATAGGATATCCCAAAGAAACTAAGAGATATTATTTCTACCTTGCTGATGAACAAAAGTATTTGTCAGCCTTAGAACAGTCTTTTAGAAAAAAACTCTTTTGAAAAGGGATTAATACCTCTAAGGTTGAACTTGAGAAAGTTCAACAGATAGAACCGACACAGTCTAGTAAACTCATAAAATCAGATTTGATGATGTCAAATTCGAAATCTCTTGTAGAGGTACTGTTAAAGAGATCTGATAGAGTATCATGTCAACTGGATAGATACTATGATTTTTTGATCCAGGACGGAGATTCTGTTGAACTCGATGAGAATAATGAGAATCCGATCACCTATATGGATGCAATGCAGAGATTCGATTCTGATAAATGACTTGAAGCTATGAAATTCAAAATAGAGTCTACGAAGATTAATGATGTATAGATATTAGTTGACCCATCTGAAGGGGTTAAACCCATAAAGTGTAAGTGGATCTTTAAAAAAATAAAAGTGCATACGGAAAGGTGGAGACATATAAAGCCTGTTTGGTTGCCAAAGATTATCGTCAGTGTTATGGTATTGACTATATCGAGATATTTTCTCCTATAGTAATACTCAAATCTATTCAGATTATGCTTGCGATAGCAGCACACATGGACTATAAAATCTGATAAATGGATGTGAAAATAGCTTTTTTAAATGAAAAGCTAGAAGAAGAGATGTATATGAACAGTCCAAAGGTTTTACATCCATAGATGAGTCCAAAGTGTGTAAGTTTCAAAGATCCATCTATGGATTGAAGCAGGTATCTAGGAGTTGGAATATGCATTTTGATAAGGTTATCAGAATGTATGGCTTCGTTAGGAATAAGAAAATCCTACATTTACAAATGGATAAATGACTCTGTAGTTATATTTCTCATATTGTTTGTGGATGATATTCTCTTAATTAGGAATGATATCCCTACATTATAAGAAATAAAAGTCTGGTTATCGTCTCAGTTCTCAATGAAGGATTTGGGAGAAACATCCTACATCCTTGGGATAAAGATCTATAGAAATAGATCGAAAAGGTTGCTTAGATTGTCTCAGTCTACATACATAGACACCGTGTTGAAGCGGTTCAGAATGAAAAATTTCAGAAAATGCTATCTCCTGATAGGTCATGAAATTTTTTTCTTGAAGAAGGATTGTCCAACAACTCCTCAAGAGAAAGAGCGTATGAGTAGAGTTTCATATACTTCGATAGTAGGTTCTATAATGTATGTCATGATATGTACAAGACCAAATATGACATACTCACTAGGGATAGTGAGTAGATATCAGTTTGATCCAGAAGAGAACCACTGGAAGGTCGTAAAATTATCCTTAAGTATTTAAGAATACTAAGGACCTGTATCTTTTTATAGTAAACTGACTTGAACTAGTGGGGTTCACTGGCTCCAGCTTTCTGTCAGACTATGACAATGGTAAGAGTATGTCAGATTATATTTTATCCTGAACGGTAGAGCAATCCACTGAAAAGTTTCAATCAGTACACTATGGCTGACTCTATTTACGAGGTAGAGTATATCACGACATCCGATGTTGTGAAGGAAGCTATATAGCTGTGAAAGTTCATCGACGAACTCAGAGTGGCATCCTCCGTCGATGGCCCTGTCCTGTTATACTACGACAGCACTGGAGCTATTACTCAAACCAAGAATCGAAGTCCCATCAGCGCACCAAGCATATTCTGCACTGTTACCACTTTATCTGGGAGATCGTGGATCGAGATGACGTCGACCTTCAGAAGATCGATGAAAAAGAGAATCTAGCCGACCCATTTACTAAAACTTTCAAAATCAAGGAGTTCGATGATCACAAGTCGAAGATGGATATACGATACTATACCGATTGACTTTAGTCCAAGTGAGAGTTATAGAGAAATATATCCCAAAGTCAATCGTCAGCTTGTTGATGATTGTGCTTACAATTATAATTATATATAAATTTTATTAATAAATTTATTTATCTTTTTCATTCTATCCATCTTGTTTAAAATCTTGTGTTGTAATGAAGTTCTTAAGACTATAATTAATCGACAGAGGATTTATCGTTTAGTTCTTAAAATATGTTCGCGATCGAATGATATGCTGTTAATATGATGATAGAAATATTGAGTATAGGTCTTTGTGTGCTATATGAGTTAGTTATCCTCTTAACCAAAGAATGTGGAAACACTAGTATAGCATGCAGGTGGAATGTAGGTGTACATTCACACCGAACATAACCATTTATCGAGCACTCTGTTGTCAAGAGTTGCTTGTGAAGGTATGGGTATAAGTGTTCTTCAAATCTGAGATCACCACAGTGACTTGTAAGCAACTCATTATACTTTAGTGCTGGATCATCTGAATTTTAATTTAGTGATGGAAGGTTACTGGGTTTAGTCAAGTACTTATCAAGTCGGTGTGTGAGTCAAGATAGAATTGATCTCTCTGAATTAGTAGGAGATATGCATCAGTGTATTTCAATTTAGTATAACCTTGACCAGGATAATTTATGTGATAGATTTGAAAGGTTGAAATACAATATGATCGACTATATTAGGGTTAACAGTCAAACCTTAGGTCATCTTGAGTATTAGGATCAAAAGAATGAATTATACGGTAACCATACGCTAGTAGGTTCTAGAATGTTGCTTTGTAATTTTTGATCTATCCAAACATCAGATCCCATTGCTTGATGATTACATCGATTAGTATAAGAAGTTATTCTTAGGCTACTGACTTAGGTTCGAACCTATGGGGTTACACACATTAGAAGATTCGGTCAGATCTAATGGTTGAAGAGTCCAATTAGATTGTGACTTGGAAGAGAGTCCCACTAGACTGAAACTCTACTATTAATGGAGAATTTATTAGTAATTAGATTACTAATTGACTCAGTTTGATTGAGGTAAGAGCTTTGGATCAAGTCTAATTGAATTAGATTCAGTTTGACTTAGATCAGGTTTGATTTAATCAAGCCTGATTGTAAGAAAATTTGATCCTGATTTGATCAAGACATGGACTCAGCTAACTCCTAATTGGACTAAAATTTATTAAGATAATTAGATTTCTAATTTGATTAGATTTATTCTATCATTGAGTTCAAATCAGATTTAATTTGGTTTAGAATTAATTTAGAAATGAAGAGTCTAAGCCAAATAGGGAATCTATCTCTTATCCTTGCGCCACCTTGGACCCATCCACTTGTTCTTAATGCCAAATTGATTTTGGCTTGAGATTTTTGGCATGTTGAGGGAGGGCTCAATGAGAGTAGCAGCAAAACATGATGAGTCATGATCTTATCTCCTACCTATTTTGAATGCAATCTGAATTAGAGATAAGGAGATAAGAAGGAAAGAGATTTTTCATATTTGAAAATAAGGGTGGCACCAATTAATTTTTTCTCATTTTTTTTGAAGTGTTTTTGGATGTGTGAGATACCAGATCTCTTCCTCACACCAACCACCCATTCTTGGAAATTTTGGGATACTGATATTGATTTTGGCGTGGAGATATTGGCGCCCTCCCCTTTGACCAAAACCCTAATCCCTTTCTTATATAAAGGGGGCTCTAATAGTGGATGCCCCATATGAGTTCCTTCGCTGGTTTATTTTTCTCCAAAGCTCTCTCTTCTCTCCTCTTTCTCTTCTAGATCTTCTCTTCCTTTGGAGTGTCCAAGAGTTTTGAAGAAGGGAGACATCAGCCTTGAAGATCCTTGCAAGCTAGCACTTCCAAGGAGACTAATCTGCATCGATCTTTGTGTGGATGTTCTGTAGAGGACGGACATCTTTGTGTGGCTACTAGCAACCTGAAGGAGCATCTATCTAAGTGTTGGACCAGTAAAGATCAGCAGTTTACAGTTCGATAATGATTTCTGAACTTATTTGATTATTTTTGATTGATCTAAGGGTTAGATCTGAATTGCAGCATCGATTAGATTGATACAGATTTTTATTTCAAATCTTAATTGCATGTTGAATCATATTATAGGTCTTGACATGGTGGTCTATATTAGATCTTATGCATATAAATTAGATTAAATAGTTTAATTTAATGGATCCACTGTGAAAAAATTTTAAATTGCATGCATAGTACTGCCCTATCTTTCCCTCATGGTCATCTTGAGCTCATAAGATCCTTAACCATTATCAAACAATGATCGTGCATAGACTACTCAATGCACAGTCCAGCTCTACTCACTACACGACTGTTATAGGTGAGTTATCATAGCCCTGAATTCTTGATGTCTTCATACTAGAACTAGGGCCAAGATATAGCACCGAACCTAATTGATATCATCCGTTCATTTCTCAAGCACAAAACATTTCAGGGATTGCATGGTTTGGTAAACAAAGGAATCTTGGTCTAGAACATACCCTAACCTTTCCAAAGTTCAGAACTATTCTGAAGTCCTCAGTCAATTTTTTGTAGTTCTTCTCGATCAATTGGTTGTATCTTGGACTTGATCAATCAAATTGGGTTTGGATTTTAAAATAAGTCAAACACTTATCAAGTCCAATCCTATTAGACCAATGAATCCAGTCTGAGTCAAACTTAGCTTGAATCTAATCAAATCAAATCAAATTTAACTTGATCAAGATTCAATCCCATTAATTATTTGATCAAATCAAATAATTTAGCAACTATTGCAATTTGAAAGAGTCTCAATCCAGTGGGACTCCAGTGACCCAGTCCAATGAAACTTTTATCGGGCTATGGGATTTGAAACTAAGTTATAAACTGAAGAGAGAAGAAGATTCTAATTAGATATTTATACTAGATTTTAAAATTTATTCTAGAAACTTTAAGAAACAAATTAGACTCCTACTATTCTTTGGATCCCAACACTCCTCGGATTGAGAAGCAAAAACCTCTATGCAACTAGAATTTCTAGTGGGTATTGTGGTTCCACCGATATGTACATACCTTATCGTGTCTGAAATATTAGACTACGCTATACCGATGAGTGGACAACTATTGTCTAATACTTCTCAGGTATGTTGCAGTCAACTTCGATCTCTAATTTATGGAGCTTTGTTAAGATTTGATATCTCAAGATTCGATCTACACTGAGCCCACAGTAAGATCCGCAATGATGAACAAAGTCCAACGAGCTTAAGATCAATCCAAACGGAGTCTAGATGAAGAAGTTACATGCAAAAGAAGTTCGAAGGAGGTGGCAGAGGCCAGCGGTGTGCGGCCCAGTGCATGGACGCACAGGCGTGCGCGGGGCATGGCCCAGGCCCAGGCGGGGCACGCAGCATGGCCTGCATGATTTTCTCACGTGGTCCACGTGTAGTGCATGGACCGATGGTCCATGGTGACCCACATGGACTGGGTGGGCATTTCCCCTGGGTTTCGCATGGTCCACGGTGGATTGACGGGCATTTCGGATTGATTTCTCACAATCCATGATGGGTTCTTATGGACTGATACACGATCGAATGGTCTGCAGGGCTTGCAGTCAAGATCCAATGGCTGTGAGCCATTCCAAGTGATCAAAGGTCGTGATGGGGTGCAATCCAATGGCCAATTTCAAATCTGAGTTGCGATCAGATGGTCGAGAAGCAACAAGAGTCCGATTCAGAGTCTGATTCCTATCTCGACTAGATTTTAGATCTTTAAAAGATCCTGTGGTGAAACAGAGAGCAGACTAGTGGCTTTGGTTGTTCGACAGAGGACCTAAAGCAGCAGTAGACCGGGAGGCACCAACAAAGAGTAGGAGTAGGGTGCTTTAGGCAGATTGTCACTTGGTTGTTCGGTAGAGCACCTAGAGTAGTAGCAGACCGAGAGGCACCGACAGAGAGTAGGAGTAAGGTGCTTCAGGTAGATTGTCAGATAGCAGACAGCAGTCGCTTTAGAAATTCAGGAGGATCTTTCTAGAGAGAGAGCTTTTGTGACAGAGAGCTTCTTGTAAGTGAGAGATTGAGTGTACGAGGGTTGAGGGTGTGCTCTCCTCTTGTAATTTTTTTTTCTCATAGTGAAGCTTGCATGTCCCATGAAGGTGAGTCTTTTGACTGATCCACATATTTGATTGTTTCTATTTTATTTCTTATTTCTTTCTGTTGCGACACATAGTATCAAAAAGATCCTATAGATGTGGTGTCCTGGCCAGACATCCCCAACAAGTGATATCAGAGTGAGACAGTACCAGAATACAGATTGCGGTGGTGGTAAGCAAGATTGAAGATGGAGAAGACAGGCTCAATGAAGATGGAGATCAATAGATTTGATAGAAAGAGTAATTTTTTCTTGTGGCAGGCAAGGGTGAAGGACGTGCTCATCCAGTAAAGATTGATCGATACTCTCTTGTACGAGAAACTGACTACCATGGATGTATGTGATTGGAGGCAGCTTCAGATGTAGATGGCGAGTATGATCCATTTGTATCTAACGAATGAGGTGGTGGTCCATGTGCTTGGCAAGACTTCTCCAATAGTGTTATGGTCAAAGCTCGAGTTATATATGACGAAGTCTCTCACCAATACCCTCTTCCTTTGGAGGCAGTTCTACCAGCTGCAGATGACTGAGGGATAGAGCATGCAAGAGTATCTCAGTCACTTTCAAAAGATCCTCACTGACTTTCTCAGCATTGGCAAGAAAGTTGAGAAGAAGATCAGGACGCTGGTCTTGCTAGTGTCGCTTTTTCCGTCGTATGAGTCCTTAGTGTCTACTCTTTTAGTAGGAAAGAGCACCATCAAGATGGATGAGATCACTGCAGTGATTCTCCAGAATGAGGTTCTTAGGAGAGAGAACCCAGCTTTGAGCTCAGATGGTGGCAGCTCAGCTTTGGTGATTTTTGGAAGAGCAGGAGATGGTAGATGAAGCGACAGAAGATCGCGACGACAGCGGTCCAAGTTCAAGATGAGGGACTTGAGCAAGACCAAATGTTATCAGTGTGATGAGTTAGGGCATCTAGCCAGATATTATCCTCAACTTAGAGATCGAATGAGGGCTACTGCAGTGACGGTCAGTAGCGAGTCAGAGTGAGGCATCACATGCATCATATAAAATCAAATTTTATCAAAGATCAGCACAAACTAGAACAACTTATTTATTGTAAGGGCTAAACCATACAGTGGGATAACCTTATCTCAGTTTGTGTGATCAATCAATAATTAAATTTAAATCTAAGATATCACATATCAGATTTAAATAAATTAAATTTTAGATCTAATATGCACATATAATATGTCATAATGAACTTAACTCTGATACTACTATTGAAACTATAGGTGATTTCATGCATGCATTTTAAAAATTTTCAAAACAGATCATAGTGAAAATAACTAGATTAATCATATTAATCTAATATGCATATAATCTGATCAATAAATTAAGCTACTTTAGGATCTATGATATAATATATGGTATATCTGAAAATCTGAAAATAAAATCTGCATGCATAGATGAAAGCAGTAGATCAAATCTACATCTAATCTGAGTTCAAAACTCGATACCTGAGCATGGGTCGATGATTGCTGCTACTGATAAATATCGTAAAGAAGTCCTCACTGGTTGCTCGCAGCTCCACAGTGTATCCATCCTTTATGGATAGTACTCGAAGTTTCGATCTGATCGATCTCCTCGGGAGTGCTAGCTCGCATGAAGACCATCTTGTAGGTTGATTTGGATCCTTCCTTCAAATCTATTGAACCTTTCTAAAGATTGAAGAAGGATATCTAGAAGAGATGAGGAGATGGAAGAAATATAGAGAGGAGACAATCTTCTTTCTTGTTTTTCTCTCTTCCCAAATCCTAAGAAAAAAATCCTATGAATCATTCACCCAAAGAGGAGATGGCTCTCCTCTTTCTCTCACGCCAAGAAGTCCACGCTCTCCCCAATTTTCACGCCCATTATTTTTAGATCTCATCATTAGGGCATCCAACTATTAGACCCCTTATATATGAAGAGAGGGTTAGGGTTTAGGAGATGGTACCACAAGCAAAACCATGCTAACTTTGGTTATTTGCGTTGAGAAACCCTTTCTCATGCAAATTCCTCATGCCAAGGGAAAGTCCACCATGCCACAAATTGTTTCCTCATGGTAAATCAGATCCCCATCTGATTTTCCATGCCACACACCCCTCCTTTTGTTGCACAAAGAAAAACCTTTTAGGTATGGCGTGTGATAGTTAGGATGAGATCCAATCTCTCCTAGATAAGGAACAAAGTTCAAAACAATTTCAAACTTACCTTATCCATCAATCCTTATCCATATGAGGTGGTGAGAAAGCATGAGGCAACTTCTGCTTTTGTGTGAAGAAACCTCTCGCACAAAATAAAATTGCATGAGAAAGGTTGGCTGTTGCCCAGCTATACAACCCAAGAGGGGGCTAAATTGGGTTCTTTAAAAAATTTAAATTAACTTACAACTATGAGGATTATTTAACAATAAACAGGATAAATGTGAAGAGTGAGATTTATGCAAGGCATAAAAATTGGATGCAAGAATGCAAGAGGATAAGAAAATCTAAAAGGAGAGCAAGCAAGCACACCACAAACAATAAGATTTATAATGGTTCGGTGCCAACCTTGCACCTACATCCACTCCCCAAGCTCCTACTTAGAAATTCAAATCCACTAATCCA
>KE505180.1:475766-492958 GCA_000441515.1 Elaeis oleifera | reverse complement strand
ATATATATATATATATATATATATATGTATGTATGTATGTATGTATGTATGTATGTATGTATGTTATGTATATGTATGTATTTCGATGATGAATCCGAAAAATTTACATTACATTGTCGTTACTTTCCATCTTTGTTAGGCCAACTCCCCTCTTTCAAACAACAATAACAAAATTGTTGGTTTTTAAATGAGTTTGGGTCGCCCATACGGGCAAAATCTGACCCAACTCAGTAACGCAAGTTTTGGGAGTTACTTTGGTAACTTCCCATACCTACAATTGGCTGAAAATTGGTTTGAGATAGTCGAGAAATACAGTTTTGATGGCTCTCTTTCACTCTCAAATAAAAAGTTTTGAAAAAGCCAAAATTGGTTTGAGATAGTCGAGAAATACAGTTTTGATGGCTCTCTTTCACTCTCAATAAAAGTTTCAAAAAAAACTTTTCAAAACAAACACTCATCTTGGGGCATTAAGTTGTAAAATCAAGTGTATTCCATCTCGTGATTGTACTTTTGACCCAATAGTTGTGGTTTGACTGTGACTTGGCTTGTGAGAAGAAAATTCAATTTGATTTTCGTATAAGAGAACTTAAAACTATAGATTTTTATATTTATGATTCAATGTTGATATCAAAGCTTTACTATCGAATCTCTTTACTCCTTGATGTTATATGACATGTTTAAAACTTGTTATAGCCTAAAATTATAAAATTACACGAGTTATTTACTTAAAATTGAAATTAGATTCTCTAGTGGCATGTACCTATAAACTGAATATCTAGGACTGGTTTTAACATATACAATAGCTCTAATGATGTAGAATATGCCTGCAAAATTTGGGGTTGATTGGATGAGAGTGTGAAAGGTTATGGTCTCTGAAAGTTTTAAGATAAAGATCGATAAGATTATGAATTTTGGATCAATTTTCTCTCTCCATAGTGATTCTTAGTCCTTAAAATTAGTATCATTCAATAGCATGATCTGAGAGCTTTCCAATAATATATGGCATATATTATTTGAATTCCTGATGTGAGAGTAATGAGCTTTCAAAATTGGTTTAAGAAAAAGTGAAATCTGAAAATTTTATCTGCCAAAGGTTGAAGATGATTGCAAGTCCCACTACATGAAATATCTTTCCAAAGATATTTTGGTTGGAAATTTTTCTAGACCATATTCTAAAAATTATAAAATGATCTATAATTTTATTTAATTTCTAGGCAGAGAAATAATTAATTTTAATTGATTATTTTTAAAATTTTAAAATTCAATAAATTTTCAAATGATGTTAGAAAAGTCTAAAAAATTATAGATAGATATGGAATAATTAGATCAAAGGAGGTGAAGCTCTGCTTTGAGTTTTCACTACAGCCAAGACCCTATACTCTCTAAGGTGCCATTATGTATTCACCAGGAAATAATTTAAAGTTGTTTTCTTCAAAAATTTATAATAAATAGTATACTACTCAGAAAATATAATTCCACTTCTATAAATTTTTTATTTATGCTTTTTTCTTATATATTTAATTAATTTAAAAATATCATATATAATTTATTATTAATATATGATTATTTTTTTTAGTTAAAAGATGGTTAAACAATAAAGACTAAGAAGATTTTAAGAGGAATAATTAGAGAGATGAAATGAGCCCCTATCAAGGATTATAGGATAACTCCCAAACATGACATTATTCAACACGTTGAAATTATAGAGAAAATATTTGAGAATTTGGAAAATGAATGGTACATTGTTGTGAATGGCATAAAGATTAGAATCCTACTTAGATCTTTATTGTACGAGTGGTTTGAGATGGTACGAAAATTATATGAGCCAAATAAAAATTTGTATTATGTTAAAATCATAACTATTTTTAAGATAAAATACGAGAGTTGCTTTATCATTAGAGCAGCTAAACAGACCGTCATCTTATTGATGTCTCTTAATTTTTGTAGTGAAAGATGTACTATTTTTGAAAAATCAGATAGTGGCCTTTTGCCTCACTAGGTTCAAAATATAGGAATCAAACTTGCCCTTAAGGGGATTTGAATAGATATTAACTCTATGCATTTGTAAATATTTCGGATATTTATGTTATATACATTGCTATGTTATTTCAAGCATGATGTAATAAAAGTTGTATATATTTATGTTATATATATTGTTACATTTTTTCAAGTATGATGTAAAGAATGCTATATATGTTTAGCCACTAATTCATTTTGTAATTGCTTAATTGAGTGAGAATTTTTTTAAAAATTTGCCTAGATGATGCTATATTAATGATAATTTGATATTTGTATACAAATGATGATAAGGAATGTAGTAATCTTTCGATTCTCTTACTTATGTTAGGTTATCTTTAATTTAGTATGTTTCTTATGGCAAATTGATATATATATATATATATGTGTGTGTGTGCGCGTGCGCGCGCGCATGCTAGATTTAATTAAAGTGCTAGTTTTTTTGGGAACTAACGTCTCTATGTAGTTATCACTAAACATGACATCACTAAATATCATAATTGAGTTAAACAAAGGTAAAACTTAATGACAAAAATTATAATGTCTGATAATTAAAAATCACTATGTTCTTGAGGAACAAAAGGTGCTTGAGACTGTTCACAATACGATGGATAACCCAAGTGAGGATACTAGTACTCAAAATAGAAGAGATCAAGAAGCTTACTGAGTCAGAAAAAAAAAGACTAAAAAGTTTGTGGTATTTTGATAAGCTCTATAGTTGATGATCTCATTTTTGATTGTTAAAATCTTCTACTGCACATGATATGTAGGCTTTTCTCAAAAAAATTTAATGATACTATAATGACTAGACTGAGGCAGCTGATTATCAAGTTTGCACATATAAGAAGCATCTAAACCATACTATCAAAGAGCATTTAAGAACCATGTCAAACATGATAAAAGATTTGCAAGCTACTGATCATATCCCCACCAAGGAACAGTAAGTTCAAGTTGTTATAACATCTCTTCCTGATAATTGAGAATATTTAAAGGTTAACTTGACTCAACATGACAGCATCATGACTTTACTTGCCATATTAAGCTGGAAGATGAGCGTCTCTGGGCTGTCAATCCTAGTGGATAAGCTTATATGGCTAAATCTAGTTCTTAGCAAGCTTCGAGCTCAAGGTATAAGAAATTCAAGAAAAGATAAGAAAGGGAAAGACACGGGTCAAGGGCCTAAAAAGAACAAGTTTAAGAAGAACATAAAAGACAAACGGTTCTAGAAAAAAGATCTAAGTAAGAAGGATATAAGTAAGACTAAGTGCTTGAAGTATGGCAAGCTAGGCCACATTGCTCACAATTGCATTATGCAAGAGAAGGTAGCACTATACTCAATTCCTTTACATTCTATTTATATTTTTAATATAATTTTACTTGTTGATTCTTATCCTATGTGGATTATAGACTCAAGAGCAATCGATCATGTAGAAAGAGATCAAAGTACATTTGTAGAGTACTGTCAAGTTCCAGCTAGCACGAGATGAATTTATGTAAGAAACAATGCTAGAGTGGAAGTTAAAGGAACTGATACCGGCAAACTTGTTTGTATGATGGCCAAACTCTAATCCTATATGATGTCCTATTTGTATCAGAGATTCGATAAAACTTGTTAGATGTATGCCCTAGAAGTCAATCTTAACTGATGCATATCATAATTTTAGAACATGATTTTGTACTTAACGGATAGTTTTAATTTCATTCATGTTGTATGTGTCCATGAATCGTCCGAGGGATTAACAAGATGATGACATATATTCTCAAAGAGTTGAAAATTTGAGGCATGTATCATTGATGATTAATTTTAAATTACTTCTGATCATAGAATCATCATGGAGATGATGATTAATCCAAATAGAATCGTGCGTAGATCACTTTCTTCAGATAAATGAATCTCGAGTCTGTGATGTAGAGATACTGGAGTGAGAGTACAGATAGTTGTTAGAGAATAACTAGCACTGAGCGTGATCAACATGAAAAGTCACATAAATGTCTACTTATTTGTTAGTGAATTTTCGATGTTGCAATAGTGTGACTGATCTTTGACCTGCGGTGCCACAGCTACTCATAGTGAGGCTGCTGAAGTTTGACTATACATAAACATGACCTCAATGAGTCTTTATAGTGGATGTTGATGATAGTTGGTCCACTGTAGGAGCAGGATATGCATCTAGATGGGATCTATTGACCTTAGTGGAAAGGAGTAGTTCTATGTGATTTATGAGACTGAGTTCAGAAGTTTTTGGCCAAGACAGAGTGATTGATGGAAAAAAATTTCATGGATATTCATAATATGAACTCGAGTTGAATAAATTTTATATATAACCGACGATGAGGTTTGATGAGTTATCTATGACCTCCGTCTAGTCGGAACTCACGATAGAAGGACTGTATCACACATTAACTACACCTAGAGGTTCATCATATTTATTCTGCAAGATTGCCACTACATACTGCTAGATGTCACTAATAGATTGTGGGGCTCATAAGCATCATCTTAATAATTGATGATCCTTAATGGATAGAGTTGAAATGATTCCAATCTATTGAAAAGAGTTTCGATGATATTGTGATATGGATTACAACATACCTCAGTATCAGATAGAATAGAACCTATGGGGTCACACATAAAAAAGACTTTCAATTAATCAGATAGTTGATTTACAATTATGAATCGTAATAGGATTTAATTATCAATTTGATTGACGTTTAAATCAATGCAAAAGTTATAATATTTAATTCACTAAGGTTAGTAAAATTTTTTGAAGAATTTAATTGTAATTAGATTGCAATAGGGCTCAACATGATTGAGCAATTGGGTTCAAATAAGATTTAATTTAATTTGGTTTAGCTTTGATTGGATTAAATTTTATTAGATAATAGGCTTAATTGGATCAAATCCTATTGATTATGAGCTGACCTTATATCCAAGAACTCAATCTCTAACTTGATGGGGTTTAACCCAACTCTTTTCTTAATTGGATTAGGGCCTAATTGAATTTTAATTGGGCTAGGACCTAATTAGTTATTGGTTATAATAATTCCTAAATTGATTAGGATTGGTTCAAGAGTTAGTTAGGAATTTGAACCAAGATTCAAGATTTCTTAGTTTGACTAGAAACTCATTAAATTCTTGGCCGCCATCCATCTCCATGCCACTTTGATTTTGCATCTTAACTCCATGCTAAAAGCAAGATTTCATGTTGAAAATCAGGTCGCCCCATCTTCTTTCTTACACGTTAAAAGGTGGAGGCATCCAAGAGTTGGACGCCCCCTAAAACTCCTCCAAAATCCCACACCGTCAAGCCCTTATGACGCCAAAATAATAGGAGTTTGACTCCTAACCAAACCCAATTCCATGCTATTTAAGAGGAGGTCTATTGGGCGTGTGTTGCTAGTCTTTTGAGCGTGAGATCCCTGCTGCTTCATTGCTGGTTTGCTGCTGCTGGTTCATAGAAAATCTGGTTCATGGCATGAAGAAAGAAAGGAAGAAGAGTCTTCCTCTTGGGCTGAAAAGAGGAGAATTATTCCTCCTTCATAGCATCACAAAAGGTGAAATGAAAAGTCTTTCTCATGGGCCGAAAAAGGAAGAAGAGTCTTCCTTCTTGTGTGCTGATTTTAGAGAGAAAAGGTTCCTCTTGAAGGTATGAAAAGATGAGAGAAAGGATTTTCTCATGCATGGAAAAAAGAGAAGAAAGAGTTCTTCTCTAAATCTCTAGTGTAGAGATTTTATCCTCCTAATCTTCTTCTTTCTAAGAGTATCTTGAGAAAAAGAAAATTCTTCTCAACCGTCGTGATGCGATCTCTGCAAAGAAGCTAACACTCCAATGAGATCAAAAACTTCTAATCAGATCAATATCTTCTGTGGATATCCATAGAGGTCGGACATATATACGGCTTCAAGTGACCTATGGAAGACATCCAAGATTATCGCTTCACAGGTAAGGATCGACATGCGATGAAGATCTAGATCTGAAGAAAGAAAATAAATTAGTACCGATCTGATCACGTATTTATTTAGATTAAAATTAGATCATGTTATTCTGCATATAAACTAGATCCTTAGGTGCCTTCATATGATGAATGCATATTATTAGATTGAAAGTATTTTAATCTATAATTCTACTATATTTATTTTTAAAAAATTAAAATCTACATGCACGAGCACCTATAAAATACTAACAGTGGTATCAGAGCCATGGGTTCATATATATAAAAATAACATGCATGATTTGAAAAAGATTTTTAAAATCTAATTTTAATCATGCATGAGATATATACCTATTTAATTTATATCTGAAAAGATTTCAAGATCTGATTTTGATTCGTATATATGATATATGAAACTATGCTTAGGTCTAAAATTAGTTTGTATGATCTGAATTTTGTTCATGTATGTGATATGTGATTGCATATTTAGATCTGAAATTAATTTTTATGATCTGAATTTATTCATATATGTGATATATGATTGCATGCATGATCTGAAAATTATTTTAAGATCAAAAACTTATTTTCATGAAAGAATTTAGATTTAAAATTTAGATTTAAAATCTGAAATTAGTGTTTCTGCACGAGTGATTAGTCATGGATAGATCAAATTAGATCATGTAATTGGATTACATCTAGAATTTTTGATTAGATCATAATGGGTCTAAATTGATTTAGCAGTTGATCAAATCGAGTTAAGTGTTGATTAAGGTCAAGTCAATTGAGCTTAAAATCATATAATTATTGTTGATTGAATCGATTGACATCCATATATAGAATCGATTAATCTAAGGGCCTAATTCGACTTGATGATTTGAGCCTGATTCGCTTCAGCTAACCTATTTGGACTAATTAACCAATTGATGTCTAAGATAAGTAATTGAAAGGTGATTATTTAATTAATTTTATTCACTGAACCGGCCAATTTATTGGTGTCTAAAAAAAGTAATAGGGACCCCACCGATCTCCACTTACCTGATCAATTTGGAAGATTGAATCTTGAATATGGTTACTTGACAGTTTGGTTTAGCCCATACCAATTATATCAGTCATTTGATGATTAATTAGATGAGACCTAAAATTAAACCTCTCTATAAATATTAAGCCTATCGGTCATCCACCGTTGTAGATATGCGGGCATGCTACCGATGTTGATTATTCTCGGTGGGTCACAGTGGTTCAGTTGCATCGAGAATATGCAACCACTCTATTAGCAAAGAGTTGCTTCATGATAAAGAAGGGATTGAGCCTAATAACTGTTAGGTGAGGGATCCAATGATGGCTTTACACCTGCTTGTGAACGATGGGTCGGGCTTAACTAAGGAGTGTGATTAATAACTGTTAAGTGAGCCCACATAACTTAGAGACCAAGTCACTGCAATATGTTTAGAGAAGTATTTGGGCAAAGAGTTGTCCACGCATCAGTGTGCATTTATCAATAACTGTTAGGTGAGGTACATGGCATTGGTGGGATCGCAGCACCCACTAGAAATTCAGTTATCGCATTAGAATTTTTGTTTCTCCATCTAGGGAGTGTGAGAGATCTGATAAAATAGTGGAAGCTTATTTATTTCTTAAAATCTCTAGAATAAATTATAAAATAAATACAAACATCTAATTAGAATTTTTACTCTCTGCGGTTTACTATGTCAGCTTCCAATACTCTGGCTCGAATCATAGATATCAACCGTTTAACCAAAATCAATTACATAGACTGGCTTAGAAATCTAAGAATTATTCTTAGTTTAAAATTAAATCATTTTCTCGATCAGGTTATCCCTATATTATCAGTCCATCCAATCCATAGTCAACAAGCTATACTTGATAAGTGGATGGATAATGATAATAGAGATAGATGCTATAAATTGGAGTCCTTACATGATGAACTCCAATGTATACATAAAGCCATGTACACTGCCAACAACATGCTCATTTATCTACAAAAGTTGTGAGGTGATTAGAGTTGCACAACGCACGAGATGCGCGATAGGCAGTCAGTCCATGATCACTGTTTGACAATAATCAAGAACATTAAGGAGCTTGAGAGCTCGACATGACCATGCATAAGAAATTGCTAGTGGATTTGATCCTGCAGTCCCTTCCTAATTTGTATGGATAGTTTATGGTAAACTACCATATGAATAACTATGATAGTACCTTATCTAGATTGGTCAAAATGTTGAAAACTAAGGGATCTTGAAAAGTTCAGAGGAATATACCTGGAGAGCTTAAAGAAAGAACACATCTTGAAAAGGCATGTTAAAATTGATCAAAATTATTCTTTAATTTTTCTTCTTCTAATTGAGTATTAGACTCTAATGTCTGTTTATGCACTTTAGTATAGGGTCTGAGAAAATACAGAGGGCTGAGAAAAGGTAAAGTAATCCTTTGAGTCGGCAATAGGCAAGAGTTGCTACTGTGGTCATGGGCACCTAACCTCCGCGACTACTGTTTGAATTTAGTTCTTAGAGACAGTCTCTATCATTTGCATGATGATGCATCTGTGAACTTATTTGAGAATAATGAGTGCCATTGGGTCTAAGAGATCCATAGTTGAGATAAATCTGAAGTATATGTGGTACCTTAGGCTAGGTCATAAAGAAAAGAAATGATTTACAGACTGAAAAAATATAGACTCTTGGGCTCATTGACTGTTGAGTCATATCTAGTTTGTGTATCATCTCTTTGAGGATAAATAGCCACGCTGCCCTTTATGGAATAAGAGGAAGGGACCACTGACATACTTGCCCTTATACACATTTAATATATGCGGTACATTTGATGTGCCAGTCAAGGAAGGTTATCTCTACTTTACTATCTATACCGATGATTAGTCATGATATTGGTATGTGTATGAGATACAAATCCGATACCTTTGAAAGTTTAAAATTCAGATGTGAAGTAAAAAGCAAATCAAAAAAATTCTAAAGGTACTTCGATCAGATCGAAGATGTAATACCAAAGTAGAAAATTTCTCGATTATCTCAAAAAAAATGACATAGTTTCACTATGGACCCCTCTTAGTAAACCTCAGCTCAACAGGATACCTAAGAGGAGGAATAGGACTATATGAGATATGGTCTGGTCCATGATAAACTTCACTGATTATCTTTATTTCTTTAGAGATATGCTTTAAATTTACCTATTGAATAAGGTCTCCTCTAAATCTATTTTACCACATCATATGGGATATGGTATGGTGAGAAATCAAATTTTGATCTTCTCAAGATTTGAGATTGTTCAGCCTATGCTAAGCATAGCAGGCAGGACAAGTTAGAGATCGGGTTTATAGAGCTCGTTTCAAAGAATATCCTAAAAGAGTTTGGGATATTACTTTTTTTTTCTAAAAGATCGCAGTGTGATTGTGATCCGTCATACAGACTTTTTGAAAAATAATTTATCTAAGATAAAGCAGTAGAGGAAAAGTTGAGCTTAAAGAGAGTCCCTGACAACGAGTCATAGAATCTGTAGAACCTATTCATGATCAGCCAGAATATGTACCTCCTCCACCTCATAGATTTAGTAGGATCTTCTATCCTTATGAAATGTACTTGGTATGCTTACAGAGGATATAGAAAAATATTTTTCATGGGAGATAGAAAACATAGAGATGATCCCAAAACTTATGACGAGGAGATGTTGGATACCGACCCGAGAAATGAATATGTAGATAGTATTCCTAAATGGATATCTTGATAAGATATCTATATGGAACAGACTATGGATTTCACTTTCAATGATGGAGATCACAAATTGCTAAGATCCATATATGGTCTTAAGCAAGTATCTCGGAGTTGAAACATTCGTTTCAATAGTTTGATCAAATTGTTTGATCAAGAACGAGGAGAACTCATGTGTTTACATGAAAGTCAGTGGGAGTGTCCCTTACTGACATCGATTAAAATATGGTTGCATATAGAATTTTTTATCAAAGATCTAGGACAAGTATCTTATATTCTGCGAATATAAAAATCTATAGAGATAGATCTAAGAGGATGCTTGAATTTTCACAGAAAAATACAAAGAGGAGATGCTGAAAAGGTTTGGCATAGAAACCTCTAAGAGAGGTCTTCTATCCTCTTGGGCATAAGATTATGTCATGCTATATACTTAACTTGATATAGCTATTACTGTGATTGTCACGAGCATATATCAGTCAAATCCAGGCTAGTAGTACTAGATTGCTGTGAAAACATCTCTTAGTACCTAAGAAGCACTAAGGATAATTTCTGATCTTTGGAGAAAGGTCAGAGCAGAGAGTGGGAGGATACATGGTTGCTGATGATAGAATATTTACATCAGGATGTGTCCTTGGTTCGATATGTTGGAAGGGTTTCAAGTAACCGTTCAATAGAAGCTGAATATGCTGTAGATGTATAGGATGTATTTTGGATCTTATGTTAGTTACGGAACTCGATGTCATGCCATCAGATGCCATGATACTGTACCATAAAGACAATAGCCCATAGCCCTCACTAAGGAGCCAAGATCTCACCAAAAATCCAAGCACATAGAGGAGCAGTATACGCAACTACCTCAAGTAGAAATACATAGAGATGCAAATAGTATACTCCACATGAGATGTGGTAGACCCACTAGATAAGTCACTTAGTCAGTCGAAGATCGAAGCCTATTTGAGAAGATGTGGCTTAGATATATGATAGATTGACTTTAGTGCAAGTGGAAGATTGTTAGATGCATGTCCTAGAAGCCAATCTTGACTACGTATATCATAATTCTAAAATATGATTTTGTACTTAACAGGTAGTTTTAATTTCATTCATATTGTATGTATCCATGAATCATTCGAGGGATTAACAAGATGATGACACATATTCTCAAATAGTTGAGAAATTGAGTTATATGTCATTGATAGTTAATTCTTAAATTACTTCTGATCATAGGATCATCATGAAGATGGTAATTGATCTAGATAGACTGATGTACGGATCGCTTTCTTTGGATAGATGAGTCTCGAGTCTGAGATGTAGGAACATTAGAGTAAGAATGCAAGTGATTGTTAGAGAACAACTAGCACTGAACGTGACCAACATGAGAAGTCACATAATGTCTGCTCACTCATTAGTGACTTTCTCGATGTTGCAGTAGTATGACTGGTCCTTTAATCTGTGGTGCCACAGCTGCTCACAGTGAGGCTGCTGAAGTTTGACTACATATAAATATGGCCTCAATGAATCTTGTAATGGATGTTGGTGATAGTTGGTCCACTATAGGATCAGGATGTACATCTAGATGGGATCTATTGACCTTAGCGGATAAGAGTAGTTCTATGTAATTTATGAGACTGAGTTCAGAAGTCCTTAGTCAAGATAAAGTGATTGATAGAAAAAATTTTATTGATATTTATAATATGAACTCGAGTTGAATAAATCTTATATATGACCGACGATGAGGTTTGACGAGTTATCTATGATCTTTGTCGAGTTGGGACTCACGATAGAGGGACTGTATCATACGTTAACTGTACCTAGAGGTTCATCATATTTTATTCTACTGAGTTGTCACTACATACTGCTAGGTGTCACTACTGGATTGTGGGACTCATAAGCATCATCTTGATGATCAATGATCTTTGATAGGTAGAGTTGGAATGATTTCAATCCATTAAAAGAGTTTCGATGATATTATGATAGGGATTACAATATACCTCACTATCAGATAAAATAGAACCTATGAGATTACATACAAAAGAAGCTTTTGACTGATCAGATGATTGATTTATGATTATAAATTATAATATGATTTAATTATCAATTTGATTGATGATTAAATCAATGCAAAAGTTGTAATATTTAATTCACTAAGGGTTAGCAAAATTTTTGAAGGATTTAATTTTCAATTAGATTGCAGTAGGGCTCAATATGATTGACCAATTGGATTCAAATCAGATTTAATTGAATAAGATTCAATTTAATTTGATTTAGATTTGATTGGATCAAACTCTATTAGATAACAAGCTTGATTGGATCAAGCCCTATTGATTATAAGATGACCTTATATCCAAGAACTCAATCCCTAACTTGATAGGGTTTGATCCAACTCTTTTCCTAATTGGATTAGGGCCTAATTGAATTTCTAATTGTGCTAGAACCTAATTAGTTATTTGGTTATAACTAATTCCTAAATTAGTTAGGATTGGTCTAAGAGTTAGTTAGGGATTTGAACCAAGATTCAAGATTTCCTAGTTTGACTAGGAACTCATCAAATTCTTGGCCGCCTACCCATCTCTATGCCACTTTGTTTTTGCACCTCAACTCCACGCTAAAAAGAAGACTTACATGCTGAAAATCAGGTCGCCCCATCTTCTTTCTTACACATTAAAAGGTGGAGGCATCCAAAAGTTGAACACCCCCTAAAACTCCTCCAAAACCCCACACCGCCAAGCCCTTATGATGCCAAAAACAATAGGAGTTTGACTCCTAGCCGAAATCCAATTCTATGCTATTTAAGAGGAGGTCTCTTGGGTGTGTGTTGTTGGTCTTTTAAGCATGAGATCCCTACTACTTTGCTGCTGGTTCACAGAAAATGTTCATGACGTGCAGAAAAGAGAGAAAGAAGAGTCTTCCTCTTGGGTTGAGAAGAGAGGAATTATTCCTCCTTCATGGCATCACAAAATGTGAGGAAGAAAGTCTTTCTCATGGGCTGAAGATACGATCTCTGCAAGGGAGCTAGCATTCCGATGAGATCAAAGATTTCTAATCAGATCAAGACCTTATGTGGATATCCATAGAGGTCGGATGCTTGTGCAGCTTCAAGAAATCTATGGAAGATATCCAAGATCATCGCTTCACAGGTGAGGATCGATGCATGATGAAGATCTAGATCTGAAGAAGAAAAGTAAAATAGTTACGTGATCAGATCATGTATTTATTTTAGATTAAAAATCAGATCATGTTACTTCTGCATATGAACTAGATCTTTAGTTGCCTTCATATGATGAATGCATGTTATTAGATTGAAAGTATTTTAATCTATTGTTCCACTATATTTTTTTTTAAAAAAAATTGAAATCTACATGCACGAGCACCTATAAAATCTCAACAAAACTTGATTGATGTAACTGTTCTTCTAGGATTATGTTATATTCTTAATTTTTAAAGTACTTGTGCAGATTTATATTATGGTATTGCTCATTATGGTATTGGACATCTGTTGAATGGATTCCTTATGTTGGATTGTGAACATTATAAGCATAATTATATTTGTGATTGTTGTTTTGTGGTTGTTTTTCCAAGTAATTCTACTATGGATGTTAATATTTGGCTTGCTAGATTAGGCCACATTGGATAAGAAAAATGAATAGATTAGCTAAAAAGGATTTTTTGGGCTTGATTGATAAAATTGCATTACCTAATTTTGAGCATTGTTTAGCGAGAAATACAATCAGAAAACCATTTAATAAAAGAACTAGGTCAAAATTTTCATTGCAATTAATCTATTATGTCATCTATGGTCCCATGAACATTAGAGGAAGGCACGGAGCCTCATTTTTCATCATGTTTACAGATGATTTCATCTATTTCAATTATGTATACCTAATTTCTCATAAATTAGAGACATTAGATTGCTTCAGATGTTATGCTAATTAAGTTGAAAATTAGTTATTGAAAATTATTTAAACTCTAAGAACTGATCGAGGAAGTAAGTATTTATCTGATTAATTTAAAGAGCTCTATGATAAAAAAAAATAGATAGGTAATTGACCATTCCTAGGACACCGTAAGAAAATAGAGTTTCTAAAAGAAGAAATAGGCATTGTTGAAAATGATCAGATATACGATGGCACAAGCATATCTACCAATTTCATATTGAAGAGATGCTTTATCGATTGCCATATATTTTAAATTGTATGACTTCTAAATTAGTTACCTCCACTCCTTATGAGCTATGGATGGGAAAAAATCCGATTTATCTAACTTAAGATCATGGGAGTCAACAGCTTATGTTCACGATTTCTCTCACAAATATGATAAATTGGGTCTTAGAGGAAAGAATATATCTTTATAAGATACTCTAAATACAAAGAGATATGTGTTCATAGGTGAATGTGCTGATAGAGGTATTCTGAGATAGAATCTCGAGATGTCGTATTCTTAGAATATGAATTTTTTAGTATAAGAGAAATTGATAAGGACTACTGTCTATATGAGATGGAAGACCTTGATGATGAGAGCACAAAATATGAAAACTTTTAAGGACACTGTAGCACTTCAATCGCTTAGGTTGAGTGGGAGTGATGTAGACATTTCACAAGAATCATGGCTAAGGAGTACTCGCAAGTGTATTCCAAGATATCACTTCGAGATTGATGGTGAAGCCTTTTTGATAGCTTCACATGATGAAACTAAACCAAATCAGTTAAAGAGCTTTTAGCTTGTCCTACTAGGGAACAATGGAAAATTACAATGAAAGAGAAAATGGAGTCTATGAGAACTAACTAGCTTTGAGACTTGGTTAATCTACCTCCAAATTGTTAAGCTATTGGAAACAAGTGGGTTCTCAGAATTAAGCATAAAACAAATGGTTCTATAAAAAGATATAAGGCTCGTCTGGTGGTGAAAGATTATACCCAATAAAAGGTATATATTATAAAAAAAAAATTTTGCCCGTGGTAAGACTCACCTCCATTCGCCCTATTCTAGCTATACTGGCTTCTATGAATTTAGAGCTACACCAATGGATGTTAAAACTATCTTTCTCAATGAAAAATTGGATGAAGAAATTTACATAGAATAACTTATGGGTTTCATAGTTGAAGGTCAAGAAACAAAGCATGCAAACTTAAAAGATTAATATATAGTCTCAAACAATCATCTGGTATTTTAGATTTCATAAAGAACTAACGTCTTATGGTTTCATTATGATCCATAAGGATCATTGTATTTATGTCAGACATCAAAAGGACAAATTCGTAATTGTATCCTTATACGTTGATGATATACTATTAACTAGGAATGATAAGGAGTATGTTAATACCGCTAAGAAATAGTTATCAATTTTGAAATGAATGATATAGGAGAAGCTGCATATATACTTGGAGTGAAAATTCATAGAGATGGTTCCAAGAAAATGTTGGCACTTTCATAAGAGTCTTATCTTAAAAAGGTTCTGGAATGGTTTTATATGCAAGATTGTACTCCCATAGATACTTCCATGGCAAAATATGAAACTTTAAATAATAGCATATGCCTTAAGATTTCTACATTGCATTTGGCACATCACCAGGCAATCTTGAAAGGTAATGTAGATTATCTTCAAGATAGATTACCACCATTAAATTATCAGAAATGCTAATTATTGTGTTTGGTACATACAGATAATATTATAATAAATTATTGAGAATCTTGATTAATATATTTGGTATGACAATCAGATTATTGGTAATATGAAATCAAATTTTTAAAGTATCCCTAAGTCAGATTATTATGTGTTTGGTACAAATAAATGCCATAGAGGCCCTCACCCGATCCAATGAGATGTGTCACTACAACAGAACATGATATTAGTGATGAAAAAATTTGTTGCTAATACTGATTTTTATCGATAATAGTTATTAACGATGAAATTATCATCGATGATATTTCATCATAAATAATGACGTCGTTAATAATTTTTTACAACAAAAAATTTTCATCACCAATAATCGACATTACTGATAAAAAATTTTCATCGCTAAAATTTTTTTTTGAAAACTATTCACGATAAAAAATTTTCATCGTAAAAAAAATAATTTATGATGATTTATTATATCGCTAATAAAAAATAATTTTAAAATTATTTACGATGAAATACTTTCATAGCTGTTAATTTAATTAAAAATTTTTATAAAATTCAGATTTATAAAAAAAATATTAGCAATGTAAAAGTTTCATCGCAAATACGATAATTATCAACAAAAATTTTTGTCTCTACTAAATTAACAATTATTTATGATGAAAATATTTTCATCGTTAATAATTTAATATTAAATTTTAATATTTTTAAATATTAAAAAATTATTTACGACCAATTATTTTCATCGCTAATAGATTTTTGGTGACAAAAATTTTATCGATAATAATTCTGTCGCTAAAAATTTACACAATTTTTTTAAATAATTTATGAATATATATTTTAAATTATATTTATAATATTTTTATTATAATCTATAAAATTAAATAAAAATTTACATAATAAACTCATAAATAAATTTCATCATTTTATTATATTATATTAAAATTACAAGAGATTTGAAATAAAATAAAAGTAACATAAATAGGTCGTCAAGTGTCGGTCTACAGAAGGAGAATGGGTTGGAGAAGGAGAGCACTCGAAATAGCTCAAATCGACCTGCTGCTGCCTCATTAGCTGCATCATCCGCTCCATCTGCACCATCCACTCCATCATCTAGGTCTGGAGCAGTTGATACTCATCGACACGTACAGCCAGCTCATCAACTCGCTGCTCAGTCCGCTGTCGATCCTCAGTAGCCTGCCTCTGCATCTCCGCAAGTCAAGCATTGCAGGCAATATGGATGTCAGCCCTGAATGAGCATGAGGATAAGAGATCATTGATCCCATGTCCTAAATCTCTAACATAATAGTATCTCGTTCCAAGTACCTGATCATAGATCTCATCATCTGTGGGTGCAGTCGAACCTCAGGGATAGGTTGGGATCTGATGCCTATCATACGATCCTGAAATTAAAGTTATAGTTATTTAATTTCATACTAAAAATCAAACTGTGAATGAAAAAATAATTGAAAAACTTACAAAAAGCTCCTAACTCCCCTCATCTACTCCCCTGACTGTCGCTGGTGGGTCCGCTAGTAGATATCGATCCTACCAGGAAGCTCGCCACTCTCTGCATCTCTTTGCAATTTGAGAATAATTAATTAAATTTTTTAAATAGTTAGAGAGTTAAAATATGTTAATTAAAATTACTTACCATCTGCTCCATATGACGAGCGAACAACCTTGAATCCCTCCAATGCAACACGGTCTGTCTCGTCCGATTTGCGATGTTCTGGGTACATCATCTCTGTACAGTTAGCAGTCAAATTAGTAGGTAACAAATTGAATCTAAGTATAAATTATTCAATCATTAAATTCTAAAAAAAAGTTTGGATGTATAATCTGATATGCCGAATCCTCAAAATTTATTGCGCACATACTTTTTAGGATAT
>KE505180.1:409170-436766 GCA_000441515.1 Elaeis oleifera | reverse complement strand
AGTCCACGCTGACCAGAGATGCCTCCGGCGGGGACCCTCCGACGGTCAAGTCAGAGAGGAGACTAGGCAACAGTAGAAAAGAATCAGGAGGCTTAGTGATGGAGAGAGGGAGAGCTCGAGAGAGCTTCAGAGAGTTAGAGTACCTCTTTAGACCTCTCCAGCCTCTACCCTTTTTTAAGCTGTTACCTTACCCCATTTTATAGTAGAAGGCGGTATGGTCCCACCACCGATGACGTAGACAACTGGAGAGTTGTCAAGTCGCTGGGGTTGTCAAATCGTCGAGGGGCTGTCAAGTCATTGGAATCAATCCATGTCCTTGATAGGACAGCGCCCCACGTCCTTGGCAAGCCAATACCCCCTGGCAATCGTACACCGTGTCCTTGGCAGGACAGCAGTCCACGCCGGTCGTACGGCGTTTGGGAGGACTGGTCGACTATACGTCGGGATTTGGCTGTCGAGTGGTGATTCGAGAGCACAGTCGGCCGATCTGATGGCTTGTAGAAGTCGGACGTCGGCTGTCCCACCCGACAGAGAGTCGATGATATAGGTTCGGCCTTTCGACAGGTTGGAGGCAGTATTGGCCTGTTCGGCCGGCACACTCCGGGTCGGGTATCGTCGATAGTCATTGTCGGGGTCGTCCGTCCGTCGGATGGGTATAGTCGGTCGTTGATCGGACCATCCCGAGGATTGGTCGGCGTCGGAGGTCAGTCGGTGAGTCAGCGTCGGGGGTCAATCGGTGAATCGACGTCGGGGGTCAGTCGGTATATCCCAACACGAGGTTACTTCACTACTGTTCTAGCTTATACACGATGTTCCATGTTCACATCAACACACACATTCTTATGAGTTCTATTGTCGGCAACTAAGTTATCTTCTGTGCTGTCCATTCTACTCACTCAATTTATCAGTGGATTATAGCAGCTAGTTATTACACCCTGAGCCCGATCAAAATAGGTAGGAGTCAATGCCTACCTAGCAGCCCAATGTTCAGAGAATCACATTGTAGAATTAAATAAATGCATGGTCGCTGAAGCAGCCGTAGGAATGATTCCATAGCATAGAATTAACAACGGGATTTACCTCATTGCAGGCCATCCATATACAAGGTTATGAAATAAAACTCTATTGTTGTGCCTGAACAGCTTTGACATGATAGCATGAGACCTTTAACATAATTACTTTAAAAAGTGATGCCTCAGCAAGAGCACCAGGATCATAAAAATTTTGTTCTTCTCAGTTTTCTTTCTTCCAAATGTTACTGCAAAATTAACATCAAAACAGCTCACGCCCGTCTTACTCCAGAATTAATTACTCGGTTCGTGGATGAGCTGCTGACTATTTTCAGTAGCTGGCCCAACTGAGCCCAAGCCTTTCAACAAGGTTTTTCTTAATTTGCAGTCTCTTCTTCGTCAGGGATTTTCTTCTCAAACATGCACGAGAGGGACAGAAACCAGCTTCCTTGTTGCACAACCACCCATCAAGCTGCATCAAGGCAGCACACAAGGAAGCAGAATCCATTGGAAAAGCAAACAGAATAATCCATTATAGCATGCAATAAAAGTAGAATCCAAGCCTATATTCCCAGTGTCTTCTTCATCAGCAAGCTGTACTTTGACACCAGCTCCTTGTCTTCGACAGTGATTGAGATTTTTTATCTAACTTGTCCTCATACATGCATGAGATGGGCAAGAACCACCTTCTAGAGATAGTTTAAAGGGAAGTGTTGGAGGAAAGTAGGAGATCATATGGAAGTCCAGGATCTTGAATAGTGGAGACTAATTTGGACTTAAAAACGTGACTGTTTGGAGCTTAACTCACGCAAAATTCTGGTTTTATGTAATTAACCTAATGTCCAAGTCCAAATGCGTAGGTGTTGATCTGGATGCCGTGAGCCCTCTATCTCTCTATCCCTTGTCGCTGCTGGAGGAAGGAGGGTTACGGCCGCGGCATTTCCATAGGATGGAATGGAAGTGACGGCATTTCCATAGGATGGAATGGAAGTGAAAAGAAAAAAGTCGAACTCAAGACCTCCCGCTTACTAAACGGGTGCTCTAACCAACTGAGCTACGAAAGCAAAACGTTTGTCGAATTTATTCATTATCTTTATTATATTGGATGAGGGTGCCACATCTCCCTCCACAAAACTCCACACTGTTACTTACCTAAATTTAGAGTAAATTACCCTAATCCATGTCAAGATTTGAGGTAATTATATGATCTCATCCAATATTTTAAAAATATGCACATAACCCCTTGATAAATATAAAATTAATTTAAAAATAAAAAATTATAAATATTTTAAGACCCAATAGATTAGATTGTTGATGATATTAGTAAAATAGATTGATAATTTATTTAACAGAAAATATTCGTAGGCGGTTATGCGTCATGTATATAGCAAAAGTTAGATAGTAAATCGTATATTTTCAAACATTAGAATTATCTCAAATGTTGAGAGACATCATTGTAATTTACCGATAAATTTATTATGTAACTAATTTTATTAACCCAATCCATGCATCAATAACATTTTTAGTCTATTTATCCAAAAACGCTCTAAATAATAAAGTCAAGATCACTGTTTCAAGAGAATGCCTCGCATGGTCTATCCAGGCACCTACATGAAAAGTTTGAATCATGTTTAACTGTAGAAGATGATATCAATTTACAAATTATGATATGCTATTGCGATGTTAATATTTTCGACTCACTATAATTACTTGATTTGTTTTATTTCTTTGGTTGCATTAAGCTATTCTGAGTTTCTTTGTATATTTATTATTTCTTTATAATTATTATTTTCAAGCTACCTCATCCTCTAGGAGTGCAAGGCAACTTACAATCTTTTAATACATTTAGGATTTCACATACCAGAGAAATTATCCATCATGCTGGTTTATTTTAGGCAAGAATCCTAAATTAGAAGTTTGTCACAAGACATGAATTTAGACGGACAGAGATTCCAATATAACAAATGTTCAGGTTCCTTAATACAATAGCGTGCCCGGTAAAAATACAACTACTCTCACTGCATCTATCGTCGCTCGCAAACAAGTCATTTCTTTTATTTTACGTCCCTGAAAAATAAGCTGATTTCAATACATGATGAAGTGAAAAACAAACACCCTAATCTATAGTTCGGACTTGAATTGATTGGGACACAGACGGTCGGGCAGATGAGCAGCTAACATCAGAGTCAGAAACCACCAGAATCATGTCCCCTGGTCTCACAGTACCTCTGTTCTTCATAAGGCTAATTGTTTGCTTGAAATTATCCTCCATGACATCTGATAATGGAAATTCAAGTGGAGTAACGCCCAGTGCAAATTCATACCTTTTCTGGCATTATCATTGTCAGTGAATGCGAAGATTGGAGGGTTTGGACGGTTGCGTGATAGAAGTGATGCCATGTGACCATGCTTTGTGTACACAAATATGGCATCAACACCAAGTTTATTAGCTGCATATAGAGAGTAAAGAGTTGAAATTCAGCATAATAGAAGGAAAATACACTGATACAAAGTATACAAACAAGGTTCTGTATCGGTCAATACTGTACTTGTTATTACTATATTGTATCGGATAAACTGTACCATACTGATACCGAACTAGTACACAGTCTCGTACCGTACCGATACTTGATATGGTTCATCGTCTCGTACCATACCGCATACTGATACTATAATAGAATGAGATTAATATGGGATCTGATATCGAGATGGCAAACCTTGTATAGAAGTAATTATAAATGATGTCACACAATTTTCTTTCCAGTGACTAGATTTATCATGGCATATAAGTGAAAACAGAATATCTATAATTTGTTGCGCATAACTATATCCAGCAACCAATGGCTTATAAATGCGAAATAATATCTGCTGGTTTTGAACAGGAATAACATCAACTTCTTGCAATCAGGAATATATATATCAGAATCAATTTTTACTCCATGATCTAAAATAAACCACATTACTAGAACATAAAGAAGCAAAAGATATACCCATTTCCACAGCACAGTTACAAATCTGCTCAGCGATCCGATCAGGCAAGGTCTCTGCAAGTTGAGGTAGGAAGAGAAGGTTTTGCCGGTTTTCCTCACGACTCCATAATTCCATTCTTCCACTGGCCATGCACAAGACTGAGAGAGCCTTTTCTGCATATGATCCAACTGCTGACTCACCTGATAACATTAAGGCATCTGCTTGCTGCCTTACAGCTTCAGAAACATCTGCAACCTTATTAAAGTAAAACAAAATTGTAATTAAAAAGAAAATTAAAGAGGAGAAATGCCAAGGGCTATTAAGAGGAACCAAATACTTTATCCAGATGATGAAAAGCAATGAAATCTGACAAGAGAACCAGAGAAAAGGTGCAGTAACAGGCATAAATGCTCAGAAGGATGCATTTCACTGTTCTAAGACTACCTTATTTAACTCAAAACTGGAGCCAATAGTCACTACTCCCTACTTGATCACAAATTTGAGCATCAGAGTATAAGCAACACCTCAAATCTGCGATCCAGCTAAGATGGATGGAATACACTGGAAAAATTCCTGTTCTTTATGCATATGCATGCATACATTACTGATAAGAGAATCATAAGACTGCAGACTATTCTGCATTCACAATAAAACATGACTTCCTGCTGGAAATAACCTAAAAGGGTAATATATTTATATTTACTTCAACAATGTACTTAGACTTCATCACCATCACCAACAGAAGTTACTGGAATAGCTCACATATTAGACATAATGGGAGCAAAATTCATTTCCTAGTCTGTATATACATCAAGTGATCCTTGGCAACAATTTTCAAACACCTGGAGATCACTGTAGTAGCAATGATTTTTCTACAACACCTCCGGGTTGCTATGAACACAAAAACATGTCGGATGTGGGTTTCATGGGCAAGAATGTAAGTAGAAAATGGTAGCTCCTCATAATTCCCAAAAAGAAAAAAAAAGATTTTTGTGTTTTATGATATCCTTTAGGTAAAATTTGGTATAAATCGGCTATAATCTTTCACCCTTCAGATTTGAATCAATTATAACAAATGACTTTTGTGCTAGATTCACCCTTTTTCATCACAACAATGTTTGTTCATGCATCTTGGTTCATGTGTTTTGCTTATATTATGCTATAGCTCATTTAAAAGTTAAACATGTTAAAGTGCAATAAATCATGAGTATTTCATTGATATATATGCTTGGCAACTCATGTATTTAGTATGCATGCATACATATGTACTTATGTTTGCTATATGACACAGACTCACCTATAGAGCTGATCATTGGCCGGGCTTAGGCATAGAAAATATCAAATTTTAAGTTGGCCTGGACCAAAGTTTGACTAAAAATGAATAGAGTTTAGGCCCGAGACCAGGCCCATGATCAGCTCTATTCACCTGTTTTAGAATAATAAATAAGAAAATTCTGATGCAGCATGGCAGACAGAGAAGATGCCAGCATAAATTCACAATTTGTCATCCTTTTAGACATAAAAGTAAAAGACTAATTTTTCCATTTATAAACACATTGCTTCAAAATCTTCATAGCCAAGAAAACTTCTTGTTATTCTGATTGGCTTCAGTGGCAAACACATAATGGACGAGTAGAAAACTATAGATGCAGATATAGGACTGCCACCTTATTGATAGTTAAATAATTAAATTTTCAGGAAAGATTTATGAGCCCCAAACATATCCTAGAAGTGGCAGCATTATATAATAAGTGCAACATAAACTTAGCAACAGCAAGTGGAAAATATAAATAATACCTCAGCACGTGTTGGGTCGGATATTCAACCATGGATTCTAGAAGCTGAGAAGCTACTATCACAGGCTTGTTCAACTGCCTGCACAGATAAGTAACCTTCTGTTGGATGGTTGGGATCTGTTCTAGAGGAATCTGAACTCCAAGATCACCACGTGCCACCATTAACCCGTCAGAAGCCATTACAATGGCTTCTAGATTTTTGAGAGATTCCAAACTCTCAATCTTTGCTAGAACTTTAATGAACCTGTAAGATAATAGTCTTAAAATAAGATAATGAATATGCAAATAGGGAATAACACCGCAAACAAATGATGCATAGAAACATGCTTCGAATAATTTCAACAAATAAATCCTAAAAAATTGAATGACCTTGACATCCATAATTTGTCAGATTTGATACAAGAAAAACAGCGGTTGCTTTCAGAACAAGAAAGAGTCCCCATATATTAGCATATTATTGCTCCATATCCTACTATTTCAAAATCCAAAATAAATACATATTGAAATGCAGTAAGTGTTTAAGTTGAAAAATCTTATGCTGAGAGTATGAAAATGGTTTGATCAATTAATCAATCAATACAAGAAAAGAAGTTCTCAACCAGTTAAAGATGAAGAGTGAATGAAAATAAATTGGTCAAATCACCTCCAAAATTCTTTTTCCCTCTAAATCAAATAATTGACTAATAACACTAAACTGTAACCATTACTAAGCACATAATGCCCAAAATTTATTGCATACCACTAAATACCTCTCCCAGCATGAAGTCAAATTGTATCAGCCTAACTTTCTTGAGTGAGTCTAACACAGTCCTACCGATATAGTGCTATGACAACAGTACGCATATCAGTAATTTAGTATCTACAGGGCATATGTATTTTCATTGACATAGTCATGCATTGTATACATATGTTGCACAAGAGGACTATAGCCTAAGGTGATTGTAGATATTGCACTATAGTCAAGAAATTTAAAATATTCAAAATCATCTCATTCGCTAAATTTTGATTATATAGATCAGCATTACAGTATTAAGAATGTAAGCTTCCAGTATTTCTGATGTGAACATCAAACCTGCTCACCACCATAGCCTCTTTGATCAATACAACCAGTGCAAATTAAAGTGAATTTACCTAGTTAGTTTAGAAGATCTCATGATAAAGTAATACAGAAGCATAGGATAACCATATCCAGATCAAAGTACATGTCAAAGAAAACAAAATAAATTCAATATAGATAAGAATATAATGTCAATCTTTCTGCATAAAAAAACCTAAACCAAGACATTTACGATTTCTCTTAACTATAACCCATATTAACAGCAATACAACTTGTTGAATTTCAAGAAACCATAGACCATGTTAATCATCTGTTTCCATGTAGAGAAAGAGAAAAGAATCATGTTGAGGCTATTGATTTGCTTACTCTGATGATCTTGTGGAAAGATAACTCTTCAAATTGGTGATATCCTTAACATCCTTTACAAATGAGACAGCAATATAATCAACTCCTTCAGATATTCCAAACTCAATGTCAGCCCAGTCCTACATGTCGATAAGTTAAACAATTAATAGGAAGTGATAGCCAATATAGAATTTAAGTTCTGGATCAAGTAGTGAAATTTGTAGGCAAAAAAAAGGAGAGAAAATGGATAACAGAAAATCTTAGTAATTATTACCAGGAATCAAGATAGTGTTAAAAATGCCATTAAACACATACTTGTGATTATGTACAAGCCTCATGATATCATTAGTTATAAAATATTTAAAGAAAAGCTAACCTTTGTTGATAAGGTTGGGAGCCCAGGGTTCATCTCCACAAGTCTCCCATCCCTCCAAAATGACAACTTAGCTCGAGGCAGGAGCAGGCCAGGGTCTGTGCATTTACAACGCAAATCATCCCAACCTTCTCAATGACTTCAAATGTTGCCATCCCACCATCTATGACAATGTCATCGCCCACCAGAATACCTGCCAAACATAAATTTAAAAGCATATGCAAGAAAGGATTGTAAGGCAATATGTTCCAAACCCACAAATCCATGTCAATTCTTGAGGTCATACCTTCAGAAAATCCTTCAAAGTTCACCTGAATTGTGAAAGGACGAGAACCCTCAAACTTCTCTGTAGTAAATAACCATACAGATCCATCCTGTACCACACCAAAATAAAGGAAAATACCACATCAACATGCAGCCATTTCATATCAGGAGCAAACTAAGGGAAATATCATCAGACAATAAGCAGAAACAAAATCCAAATGTGCCTTCACCAATTATTTTAAATGAACAGACGAATTTCTGCTTATTAAAACCTAAAAGACAAACGGAACCATCATCAAGAAACATTACTACAGCCGCAATAAATCTACGCCACTTATTTTACATGGCGAGACTAATTTGGGCTTCTTAACACCGAAAAGACAAACTAAACAACTATCAAGAAATATTAGCAGCGACCAAATGAGGCTATTTGCAGAACAGACAATTAAATTAACATGAAAAAAAATAGCAGCGACCAAATGAGGCAATTTGCAGAACAGACAATTAAATTAACATGAAAATAATAATAATAATAACTTTGAATACGAATTCAGTTTCTCTGAGGCAGTCCACTGAATCACCCAAGCTGTTTTAAGATAAGAAATAGAAGCATAAAACCTCAGCTTTTATGGACGAAGCGCTCCCATGACCGACCATATGCATCTGGCTCCCCTCGGTGTCGATCATCACTCCGATGCAGAACCCTTTCTCCTGGTTCAACCTCTTGATAGCCCCGATCACCTCTCGGTGCCACTCCCCCGTGTTGTGGCACATGTTGAGCCGGGCAACATTCATCCCTCCCCGCGCCAGCCCCTCCAGCTCCTCCTCGCCGCAGCACGCTGGCCCACCGTGCACACCACCTTGGTCTTTCTCAGCCCCATGAAACCCCTCTCCTTCAGCTCCGCCTCCGAAACCACATCGAATCCAAACCCTCCAAGGAAGGAGCTTTCTTCTCCTCGGTCTCCACCACCAATGACGACCGAATTCGGAGTCCAGCTCCAGCTCTAACACTCTCATGGCTAGAACGGGTAATGGAGAGGCCATGGAGGCGGGAATTGGACCGAGAGACGGAGGGTTTGGCGGAGATCTGGGGGGTGAAGGGGGTGCAGGCGGCGGCCGCCATCGACCGGGGATTGGTGGGAGGGGAGAAGGGTGCGACTATCGGTTTAGGGTTCCGAGAGGGAACGGGGGCGGAGAGGACAAGGGAAAGGGGAGACCATTTCTAGGCGAAGGGACGGAGAAACCGAAGACGGAAAGTGCGAAGAGACCATTGTTCCCCACTACGATTGAAAACGGGGTGCAGGGCACGGAATAGTTGGGTTCAAACGGCCAGCGGCGCCGGTAGTTTATTATTTCCCTCCAAGCCTGGGAATGGGTTGTGTGCATTTAGATTTGTGCATGTGAATCTGATGTGGTGATGGATGGTAGATGAAAGCCATGCGTGAGATCTCACCCAGGCCGTTTAGGCAAGAGTACTCTCCTTTGCAGACCACCGTCCTTGATTTACAACATGCAATATTCATCACCATTCACCACATGAATGGTCCCTGCTACCACATACTGCCATCGATGTTCCCAACCGTCTCACCATCATCTCCGATTTGCATCATTATACATGCTTTTAATGATCTCTACCATCACCCTGAGTCGCCAATGATCTTCACCACCGTCATCTACCATCAAGAATCTTCGCTACCCTTTGTCATCATTAGTAATTCTTACCACCATCCACCACCATCAATAATTCTCGTTGGCACCAACTACTATAAATAATCTCTATGATAGCTTATTATGGCCCATAGCCATCAACAATCTCCATCACCGTCCATCATTATTTTTCTGTCTAGATATATACATGCACATGTTTGAAGTATGGAATGTACAAATTTAAATAGTTTATTGACAATTAGAATACTTGATTCATATATCTAAATATTGGCGCACTAAATCGACTGTAAGCTGCGTAGCATCATCATATGAGATCAAAAAATCATCAATCTCAAAGCACTAAATTGCAGTGCGATAATTTACTGATAAGTGGATATTGAGATCGGATATTTACCGACCTGAATCACAAAGTCTCGTGCATCCGAGATGACGGATCTCTTGGCTAATAGTCTCTATTTCACCCCGATCATTTACCGAGGTGAATTACACATTAGGGCAACCGTCATCCCGCGAGAGTTAGCCACGATCTCTCAATTGGGCCACAGCTGGCCACGATCTCACATACAGTTGGCAAATATAACCAAATATGACCTCATTTTTGGGTAATATACACAACTGTACACTGGCTCACTTACAGGTGGCTCCCTAACCGTCTAACAAACTCTTTTAACGGTCTAACAAACTCTGTAACAGCCCCATTAGGCCCTCTATAATAGAGGATCAGAGATCTTCCATCAGTAAGTCCACAATTCTAGGACTAGGGAGATTCTATCGCTGGAAACTCTACCAGTTCTTGAAGAAAAATTCTAATTCTCACTCAGTCTGATCTCTCTAGTTCCATTCAAACCCTCTTCTCATGCTCTTCTATTCTTTTTTACCCTCTGTTTTGGAGGCTTGAACTGACTTAGGCATCAGAGGGTCAAGAACAAGAGGATCTCCATCCGATTTTTGACTGATTATGTAGAATTTCTCAAAGAAGAATCGGATCAGATCGCTACAGCCACTCCAGTCTAACTTCATCTGATCCTCCTATATTCCAAATTTTAAGCCTTGAGCAACAGATTAGCGCTAGAGGAAGGAGTTTTTGATTTCTTTTGTGGAAAAGATGGTCAAACCACGAGCACAGCAACCCTCTCCATCCTCTCCTGAAGAGGTACCAGAGGCACCGCCACAATAATAATCAATTATTGTTGATCTCCAACAGTTCAACTTCTTGGTTCAACAAGTTCAAGCTCTGATAGTGGCTGTTCAACAGCTTCAAAAGAAGGAGGAGTAACAGCAGAAGAAGTTCTTCCTCTGAAAGTTGTGCCTTAACATAGCTATCAACCAGCCCATCAAGATGAACATCACATTGATGAGGCCGATGGTGAATCTACCTCCACTACTGCTAAAGTCCAAAAAGGAGGTGATCTGGAGCGTAAGATCCAGGATCTTGAGAAGCGCCTTATGGAGATGCAGGTAGGAGGTCGATCTCAATACAAAATAGCTATAATCTCCAATCTGCTTTCTCTCCTAAAATTCTGAATGAGTCAATTTCAAATCGATTCAAGATGCTCATAATTGAGTCCCTTGATGGCTCCATTGATTCAATGGATCATATTGAGGGTTACAGAGCTCTCATGACTTTACAAGGAGCTTCTGATGCCCTACTGTGTATTGCTTTTCCTGCTATCCTCAAGAAGACGGTGAGGGTATGGTTGTGTGGACTCTCACGGGGGTCTATTTCTTCTTTTAAGCAGCTCAGGAGGTTGTTTGTCACTTATTTTGGTACTAACCGACCTTTCTTGAGGCATGTGGATGGCCTGCTCTTTGTTTAGCAATAGGAAGGGGAAGACCTTCGAAAATATGTGGCCTGTTTCAATACAGTCACCCTCGAAGTGAAAAATTTCAATGAGACGGTAGCTATATCTACCTCGAAGAGAGGACTTTGGAGTAACCATCTGATCTTTTTTCCGAATAACGATCCACCTCAAAAAAATTCGATGAAGCTCCTTGGAGTAACGATCGAGAGAGAATGATGAAGCTCCTTAGAGCAAAGGCCCTGATCCACCTCAAAAAATTCGAGGTCAAGAAATCCACCTTGGTGTTTTGATTCTTACACCCTTTTGTCCGCTCTCCAAGCACAAATTTTGATGGAGATAGAAAAAGAAGGATATTTTTGAAAGCCTGGTCCTATGAAAGCTCCTCCAGAGAAAAAAGACAAAAGGAAGTATTACCACTTCCATCGGGATCATGGCCATGATACTGAGGAATGCAGGCAACTGCTGGATGAGATTGAAGTCTTAGTGCATCAAGGCTACCTCGGTAAATATGCTAGGCTGACCAAAGCTATTGAATATCGACCTCTATCAGAAGGCACATCCGAAGATCATAATCAACCAACTGTTAGGGTCATCAACATAATATCCAGACCGCTGTAGAAGGCTAATAGTCTTTTCCTCAAAAAATAGAAGATAGAAGAAATTATTTTTTTCTGAAATGATGTAAAGGAGATTCAAACCCCTCATAATGACGCTGTTGTCATTTATATGACAATGGCGAAGTATGATGTAAAAAAATTTAATTGATAATGAAAGCTCGACCGATGTATTGTTCTACGATGCTTTCTCAAAAATGAACCTAGCAGCCTGACTGAGATAAGTCGGCACTCTCCTCATCAAATTTTCAAGAGATTCGATGACTGTCGAAGGAGAAATCACTCTACCAGTCACAGCAGGACGAGAACCAAAGCAATCAACAGTATAGCTCACCTTTCTAATGGTTAAAGTCCCATCTGCTTATAATGCTATCCTTGACCAATCTGGTCTCAATACTCTTAGAGTTATTGTCTCTACTTACCATCTTTTGGTACGATTTTCAATAAAAAAATTGATGAAATGCATGGTGATCAGATAGTAGCTCGGCAATATTTATGATTACCTCTAAGATGAAGCAGCCTATGAAAAATATGCCAATTGATATACCAGATCCGCTAGATGAGCTCAGAAAAGTTCGAGGTGAACCGATAGAAAGTTTGAAATTATTTTTTGAAGATGACCCAGAAAAATAGTTCAGATCAATGTAAACCTCAGATCTAATTTGAGAGATAAAATAATCAAATTTCTATGGATGAATGCTGACGTTTTTGCCTGATCAGCTTCTGATACGTCTGGCATCCCTACCAACATGATTATTCATAAACTGAATGTAGATCCAAATTTTAGATCGATTCAGCAAAAAAAAGAAGCTTTGCTCCAGAAAAGCAAAAGACCATCGATGAGAAAGTTGATAAGCTTCTGAAGGTCGGATTTATCAGAGAGGCTTATTATCCAAAATGGATAGCCAATGTTGTTATGGTCAGAAAAGCCAATAGTAAATGAATGATATGCATTGACTATAAAGATCTCAACAAGGCTTATCCGAAAGATAATTTTTCTTTACGAAGGATAGATCAGCTAGTAGATGCCACTTCGGATCATAAATTCTTCAGTTTTATGGATACTTTTTCAGGCTATAATTAGATCAAAATGGCTCTAGAAGATGAAGATAATACAGCCTTCGTCACTGAAAGAAATTTATATTGTTATAAAATGATATCTTTTGATCTTAAAAATACAGATACTACGTACCAGCATCTTGTCAATAAAGTCTTCAAACACCAGATTGGTCGAAATATGGATGTTTATATTGACGACAAGTTAGTAAAAAGTACCGAGGAAGACCAGCATATTACCGACTTGGAGGAAGCATTTAGAGAGCTTAGAAAGTACCAAATGAAGCTTAATCTAAACAAATATGCCTTTGGAGTGACCTCAGATAAATTTTTTGACTTTGTTATAAATCAAAGAGAAATAGAAGCAAATCCCGAGAAGATTTGCACCCTGTTGGAGATCAAGTGTCCAACTTCCATTAAAGAAATCCAGCAACTTACTGGACGGGTGGTAGCCCTGAGCCGATTTATTCTAGGTCCGCTAAAAGATATCTCCCATTCTTCAAAGTATTAAGAAAGATCAAAAATTTTAGCTGGATAGAAGAATACTAGATTGCCTTCGAAGATCTGAAAAAATATCCTAGCTCTCCCCCCTCTTATCAAAATCAGTTGAAGGAGAAAAGTTATACATATATATATCAGTCTCATCAAATGCAGTCACTCAGTTTTTATCCGAAAAAAGTGGGTATCCAAAAGCCTATCTATTATATAAGCAAATTATTGCAGGATGCCGAAACCTGATAACCAAAGGCTAAAAGATGATATATTCTTTAATCATAGCAGTCCGGAGACTTAGGCCTTACTTCAAAGCTTACACTGTTATAGTGTTGATGGACTAACCACTCAAGTCAGTACTCCAGCGGATTGACACTTCAGGTCGGATTGCCAATAGGCCATTGAATTTAGTAAATTTGATATTCAATACCGATCTTGAACTGCGGTCAAAGATCAAGTGCTGGTTGATTTTATTATGGAATGCACTATTCCTGATGATGGATCAATTTCAAAAAGTCATGAAAATTCTAATAACAATTCATGCTTGGTTCTGCATGTGGACAGAGCCTCAAACTCTCAAAAAAGTAGTACTAGTCTAATTCTGACAAGTTTCGAAGGATTCAATAGTGAGCAAGCCCTAAGGTTCAATTTCAACACTTCCAATAATGATGCTTAATATGAAGCTATAATCGTGAGTCTCAAGATGACAAAAGAGCTTGGAGTCAGAAAGCTAAAGATTTTTATAGACTCACAGCTTGTCATCAGTCAGGTACGGGTCAATTTGAAGCCAAGGACTCCACCATGGCTCGCTACCTGCAAAATGTCTAGAAATTATCTAAAGACTTTGAGAAGCTTAAAGTACTCCAAATTCCAAGGTCAGAAATACTCGGACTGATGCTCTATCACATCTTGCCATGTCGAATTTTTTTGAGCTGAATCAAAAGGTGCTTATCGAACAGTTGGATAGGCCCAGCATTGAAGTACTCCCTATCTTTCAGGTCGATTAAGAATCTAGTTGGATTGATTCCCTCATAGACTATATATCTAAGGGGATTCTGCTCAATGATCCAATTAAGGCCAGAAGTATTAGAAGACATGTCTCTGGTATGTTCTTCAAGGAGATCAATTATATAAAAAATCTTATTCTCTTCCTTTACTTCGGTGCATGATGCTGTCTCAAGCTGATTATGCGCTTCGAGAAGTGTATGAAGGAATATATAAAATCATTTGAGGGATAGATCACTTACTTATAAAGTAATTCGGCAAGATTATTACTGGCCAACTATCCAAAAGATACTGTTGATCTTGTCAATAAATATGACCAATACCAAAGGTATGCTAACATCCAACATCAACCTGCTGCTGAGCTTATTTTTATTACTACCCCTTGGCCCTTTGCAATTTAGAAAATGGATATACTGGGACCTTTCTCAGTGGCAACAGGTAAAAAAGATTTCTGGCCGTAGCTATTGACTACTTCACAAAGTGGTGGAAGCAGAACCTTTAGCCTAGATAATCGAGAAAAAGATACAGAATTTTATCTAAAAATCTATAATATGCCAGTTTGATTTATCTCGGATAATCATCACTGATAGTGGTCGACAATTTGATAATTTCAAGTTCTATAAATTTTACTCTAAGCTCTATATTGATCATCGGCTCACTTCTGTTGGGCATCTGCAGTCAAATGGTGAGGTCGAAGTCATTAACAGAACTATTCTTCAAGATCTAAAGATAAGGCTCATAGAAGTAAAGGAGTTATAGGCTGAAGAACTTCACGGTGTCCTATGGGCCTATAGAACCACATATCGAATTCCAATGGGGGAAACTTCTTTTAAACTTACGAGACCGAGATCATGATTCCAGTTGAATCGATCTATCATCTGATAGAGTCAAAAATTTTCATGAAACAATAAATTTGATCGACTGAGGACTGATCTAAATCTTCTTGAAGAAACAAGAGAACAAACCCGTATCAAAATGACAGCCTATAAGCAAAGGATTGCTAAGTATTATAATACCTGAGTAAAATCGAGATCATTTTAGAAAGGTGACCTCATCCTGAGATGAGCTGAAGTCTCTAAGCTTATAGAATAAGACAAACTTGCTCTGAATTGGGAAGGATCTTATCGAATCACTAATGTTATTCGCTCAGGAGCATATAGAATTGAAAATCTGGATGGGACTATTATTCTCCGCACTTAAAATTCTGAAAATCTTCAAAAATATTATCAATAAAAATACTCTAATGAGCTTATTCTTGCATGTTGTCTTTTAATTTATGAAAATTCAATCTCCAGATTGGTAGAGCCCTGTGAGGTGTAAATGGAGATAAGATCTCCTCAAATTCAATATCTGGATTGGTAGAGCCTTGTGAGGCACAAATGGAGATAAGATCTTTTCAAACCCAATCTTCGGATTGGTTGAGTCCCGTGAGGCACAATAAAGATAAGGTCTCTTCAAGTCCAATCTCTGGATTGGTAGAACCTCGTGAGGCGTAAATAGAGATAAAGCTTTTTCAAATCCAGTCTCCAAATTGATATAGCCCCGTGAGGCACAAACGAAGACAAGATCTCCCTAAATCTAATCTCTAAACTGGTGAAGCCTCGAAGGGCACAATCTCCTCATGAATAAATATAATCGATCTACAAATCGAGATTATCTTGGAGTTCTATAAAATATCAATCTCAGAATCGAGGATAAATTCGGCTTTATGAAATGCCAACCTATAGGTCGAGGTTATCTTGAAGCTTTATGAAATACCGATCTCGAGATCGAAGTTATCTTCTACCGATCTCTGAATCGATGATTATCTTGAAATTACTGTTAAAAATATCGATCTCTGACTCAAAGTCAGATCTTGAACCTAATCTATTAAAGGCTGTACAAATAAAGGTACATCTGAATCTTAACTTTGAATCCACTACTAGCTAGTAAGAGTTAAAATTACTGATTCTTTGAGTTCTGTTGAACTACAATGCATACTATTATTTTACCTTGAAAGATTATGGAACTTGCTAAGTAGTAGGAATGTATACATCGGATCACGACACATCTCGAAAAATATTTCTTTCATTAATTTAAAAAGAAATTAAAAAAAAAAGACCCATATATCGGGTCGTTACATTCAAAAATGAAAGACTTACATTTGGTCGTTACGAACCAAAAAGACCCTTATCAGATCAATACATCTCAAAAAGAAAAGTTACATAATAACTACCAGAGCATTAGAGTTCTTCTTTGTTGACCCTTCTTTAATTTACTCTGGCTCCTTGGTAGTCTCAACGGTAGCCGGCTCTACAAAAGTGATGGGCCTTGGCTCTTTGACGGCCTCAGGAACTTCAGTTGTAGTAGGGTACTGCAGTTATTAGCACCGTAGCAATAACCTCAATATCTTTCACCTCGATCAACTCTCGATCTGACTCCTTGGCAGATTTTTTGGATGCTTCAGCAGGCGGCTCGGACTCTCCCTTTATACCCATCTCGATGGCAACCTTTGGAGTCACCTTGAAATATCGACTTTTGGATATAATGCTTTGATCAGATTTCTGCACTGATTGAATGCATAGTCATATACCCCCTCGGAGCTCTCACTCACCTCCTCCTCGAATTTCTCCGAGGCCTTGTATAGCTGCACCACCTTATCCTGTTCCTTCTTGACCTGTCTCTTTGGGGCTTCGATGGCCTTTTCATGGGCCTCATTCGCCTTAATTGCCTCCTGCAGACTTGGCCCTAGCTCTTTGTTCTTCTCGGCTTGTATGTGCAAGTCGAAGATTTTCATCTCCTGTTCATTTATCTTTCACTGAAGGTTCTGGAGATTTTGATTCTTCTCCTTCAGCAACGTCAACTTTTCTTCGAGCTGAGTTTTGAGCCCTTCAGCACATTCGAACTCCTTCTTCTCCCCTTAGAGGACTATCAAGTTGGTGTCCATGGCCGATTTATTTTCAGCAAGAAGGCTACATTCTCATATATGACCTTGAAATCGATGACGACCTGCAAGGTAAAAGTTCAGATCAGTCATATACCGATGTATAAAAAAAGAGAAGAGAAAGGAAAAAGAAAGAAAACTTACATGCATGAGATGCTCGTAGCAGTGATTTGCGATCTCCTCTGGCTTATTCTTCCAGTGTGCTTCTAGATCAACTATCGGCATCACTGATTCGAGAAAATCGTGACCTAATCGAGGCTGCTCCAAGAGTGACATCTATGTCATGGTATTTCCTCAACTGAAGTCGATGGGGCTACGATAGTTGCGGTCAGTTTGCATCCTGGCTCCTTGGGAGGGGGTACAGGTTGAGATTCATTCTTCTTCCTCACCTCGGTCGGTTGATAGAGTGGAGGCTCAACCCGAGAGGTACTCTGTGGACCCCGGGGAGCATTGCCTCTCTCCGAATTGGCAAGAGAGGGGTGGCAGACGAGGACCGAGATAGTGCCCGAGCGGGAAGAGGCTCTACCTCCTTTATCCTCTTTGGTATAGGAGCAGCGACGAATGGCCTGAATTGTTCTTTCCTCTTTCATTCCTCCACTTTATTCGGGTTAAACCTCATTTCTACACCAAAGGTTATACATTTAGAAAAATATAGTAATACAAGAGGAGAAAGAAAGTAAAGAAAATACATCGGTCTTATCCCGATGAGAGTATAGACTGATATCGGTATCAAATAATGTCTGATCATCAATAAGCTTGAAAAGCTTGGGTGCCTTGGTGGTTATCAAAGCCAAATCAGCCACCTCATCTCTGGGGAGGATTTGAGTATTGAAATTGTGCTTGGTGTTTGAGCACCCCCAAGAAGTTCTAAAATCCTATGGGAGAGAAGCTCGGACAAAGAAGAAATGATCTTTCTAGCCATGAATGAAGGAAGACAGACTAAGTCCAAACTTATATTTTTTCTGGATAGGAAGTACCATCAATCTTTCTCACTCGGATGTCTTTTCAAAATAACCAAAGTCCTAAACAAAGAAATCCTAAGTTCTATACCTTGGAGGCCACACATTATTATAAACACTATGATAATCCTAATTGCATTTGGGGTTATCTGAGTAGGATGGATCCTATAGAAATCAAAAATATTGTAGAAAAAAAGTACAGTAAAAATCAAAGTCCAGATCGGAGGGCTTCATCATAGAAGGCTATACAATCCTCGGGAGATTCAGAAATCTGACCTTCGAGACCCGATACCAACATCTCATACTCATCAAGCATATCACATTTTTTTCAAAGATTCATCAGGTTCTCCTCGATCAAAATAGATACCTCTATTTTTGGACCAAGATAATCCATGAGACCATATACAGGAGATTCCGCACTACAGTCTGAACTCCCCTTATCTGTGGGATCGATATCTAAATTTTTTTAGGGAGGATTTTTTATCTCTAAAGCCAATACAGGCTGGGTTGACCTAATCTGTGGGTCATCTATAATCTCCTTCCCCTTCCTACCTCTCTTAGACATGATTTTTGAAGAAGGTTCTCTAAAGAAAAATGAAAAGGGGGAGATGAGAAGGACTAAAAAGGAAGAAAGGATACTCTATAGCTGAAAGAAAATAGATGAGGAAAAGGCCGGTACCTAAGGGAAACAGACGAAATCCTCTCAAAAGATGAAGAATTGGCCGCTCTTCTCCCTCTCTGTCAAACTTCTTGCTATTTTCAACAGCCGTTCAACACAGAAAAGCTTCTGGAAATAATTCAGCAGTGCCTCCACAAGATGATGGCAAATATGAACAATTGTTGGGGGCAAAACCCTTTTAAAGGTTGATCGAGGTTCAGATGAGCTGGCCCTATAGCCGATTTATGATATTTGGCACCAATCCAGCAACTCTATTAGATAGCGGTTTGGTGCACCCCTCCCCGAATTTGGCCACGTCAGATCGATCCATAAGTTTAACTAATCCATTAATCAGGTTCCGACAAATGGTATGCTCTTATTTTATGTTTTCAAACTGTCTATTCAAGCAATGTTAGCGGGAGGATACGACGAATCATATCCCTGAAAAGTCAGGTCTCTTCATAATCCACCAAGTAATAAATTTTGATATTATCAAAGCACGGTGCATTTATTTCAGGCGGCGGAAACACCAGCCCAAAAATCTTCATGAGGGCAGGTATGGAGATAGGATCTCTTGGTTGATAAAAAATCAGACTGAAATTAAATATGGAGATAAGATCTTCTAACTGATAAAAATTGGATTAAAAGATAGAATATGGAGATAAGATCTCCTGACTGATAAAATTAGACCGAAAGATAAAATATGGAGATAAGATCTTCTGACTGATAAAATCAGACCAAAGATAGAATATGGAGATAAGATCTCCTGATCGATAAAATCAGGCCGAAAGTTAAAGTATGAAGATAGCATCTCCTGACCGATAAAAATCGGATCAAAGATAGAATATGGAGAAAAGATCAAATCGGACCGAAAGATAGAATATAGAGAAAAGATCTCTTGATCGATAAAAATCAGATCAAAAGGTAGAATATGGAGATAAGATCTCCTGACCAATAAAAATCAGATTGAAAGTTAAAGTATGAAGATAAAATCTTCTGATCGATAAAAATCAGACCAAAAGGTAGCATACGGAGATACGATCTTCTGATCGATGAAAATTGGATCAAAAGGTAAAATATGGAGATAGGATCTTCTGATCGATAAAATTAGACTAAAAGTTAAAGTATGAAGATAAGATTTTTGATCGATAAAATCGGATCAAAAGGTAGAATACGGAGATAAGATCTTTTGACCGATAAAATTGATTCGAAAGGTAAATATGAAATAAGATCTTATGATCGATCAAAATTGAGTCAAAAGATAGAATATGGAGATAGGATCTTCTGACCGATAAAAATCAGACCAAAAAGTAGAATATGGAGATAAGATCTTCTTATGGATAAAATTGGATCAAAAGATATAATATGAAGATAAGATCTTCTGATCGATAAAAATCAAAACGAAAGATAAAATATGGAGATAAGATCTCCTGATCAGTAAAAATCGGATCAAAAAGTAGAATATGAAGATAAGATCTCCTAACAAGTAAAGATCGGACCGAGAGATGACAATGGAGATAAGATCTCTCAATTAGTAAAAAATATGATCTCCAAGTTTTGATTGAAGTCAAGCTCCAAAAAATAGAAATAAACCCACAGATACTTTACTTCCTAGTTCGATCTAAAAACTATCATCTCGGACATAGAAAGTGGAAGACAAAAACTTGGTACACTAAATCGATCCCAAGCCACGTGGCATCATTATACGAGATTAAGAAATCATCAATCTCAAAGCATAAAATTATAGTGTGATAATTTGCTGATAAGTGGATATTGAGGTCGGGTATTTACTGACCTGAATCACAAAGCCCTATATATCCAAGATGACAGATCTCTTGGCTGATGGTCTCTATTACATCCCAGTCATTTATCGAGGTGAATTACTCCATTAGCGGCAGCCGTTATTCTGCGAGAGTCCGCCACGATCTTTACAACTGGACCATAGCTGGCCACAATCTCATATACAGTTGGCAAATACAGCTAAGTATGACCTCGTTTCTAGCTAATATACACAACTGTACACCGGCTTACTTATAGGTGGCTCACTAACCGCCTAACAAACTCCTCTAACTACCTAATAAACTCTGTAATGGCCCCATTAGTCCCTCTATAAATAGAGGATTAGAGATCCTCCATCGGTAAGTCCACAATTCTAGGACTACGAGAGATTCTGTCGGTGAAATCTCTGTCAGTTCTTGAAGAAGAACTCTAGTTCTCACTCAGTTTGATCTCTCCAGTTCCATTTAAACCCTCTTCTCATTTTCTTTTATTCTTTTTACCCTTTGTTCTCAAGGCTTGAACTAACTTGGATATCGGAGGGTTAAGAATCGGAGAATCTCCATCCGATTTTTGACTGATTTTGCAGGATTTTTCGAAAAAGAGTTGGATCAAATCGCTACAATCACTCTAGTCCAACTTCATCGATCTTTCTCTGTTACAATTTTAAGTCTGGCAGTAACACTAAGCAAATTGATGGATATCTCCTTTCTACTTGGAACATATGCTTTATAATCTTTAATGCATATGTCTACAACACACAATGTGTTCGTACAGTAATTATATTATTTTCGTTGTTGTATACTCGGATTTGCATTTTANCTTTAGGAAAAAAAAAAAAAAAAAAAAAAAGGACCAGGAGCACCATGCACGTACTAATGTGAAGAGATGGTATGAGTATGAAGGGAGTACTTTAGACCACGTGCATGCAGAGAAAACCAAGGAAGAAAAACAAATAACATGCATGACAAGGAAACACTACAAACGAGATGGAGGAGATTGATAAGGGTTTAAGGGATAGCCTTTCTCACTTTCCCTTTGCTTGTTCTAGATGATAACAATACCTGTCCTATAAATAGCCTTTTTAACAAGGATCCATTGTCCCCAAGTAGATCTGCAATCCAATCCTATCTTCAAAGCTCAAAGGATAATAAAAGATAGAAGTACAATTGCTTGAAAGGGGCACCTCATCCCTTACATAATTTCTGACTCGTTGGTATACAATTTCAAGAGAACCGAAGGGAGTTGCACCATGCCCGTTAGATGATTAAGAAACAAGAGGAGGAAATAGAAACCTAGAGCAACGAAGGTGCATAGAAAGAAGGAAGTACCAGGCAAGACAGGATGGGAATGGAAATCAAGGCGAAGCTGGTTATTTCCTTGGTCTCTTTTCCTGAGCCATGGCCCTAGATGTGACCTAACGACGAGGGCTAAGGTCTAAAACACCACTACTACGATGAGTACGTAGCTTCTTCAGAACACAGCGCTTGCCACGTCCTTGTGATCAAAGAAATTTATTAAGAACCTTATTGGACTGCTTTGGGATAATTTAATCAAGGATTAGCAAAAACTTCTAATATTTGCTCCCAAAAGTACTGCATAACTTTCATGTGACGCCATGTAGTGAAACAGTACAAAATACTGTCATGCATCGCCTTTAGTAACTAACAAGTGTCAGCGGTGACTAACAAAATACCCATGTGTTTGCCTAGTAGACAAATATTAAGGTCCAGAAAAGGAAGGAAATACTTTCTATTATGTATTTCTTTTCAAGCATTTTCATTTGAAGATGGTAATCCCATTAATTTCGAAAACTTGTTGGAAAGAAGATATGTTATTCAGAAGAGCAAAGCCTTTCAAACATGCAAAATCAAAATGGTGGTGCGCAAAAGTTTCATGTGAAATATCTTGCCACAGTTAACATTTAAGGAGAAATAATCCCCCCCCTCCCCAACTAAAACAAATAAAATTCATAAATATCTAAATAATATTGTAAATAGGAGTATTGTGGTCATGGGTTAAAAGAAATATGGCTTATATGGATTGAAACTTTCTCTCTCAACGTGAAGCGTCTTTTAAAAGATAAAATTATGAGGCTCTAAATGATCAAGGCCCATTGAAGTAAAAGATCCATTGAAAACAAGGTAAAGAAGTCTTCAGATGCTGGGACGATTCTCCAGCAGAGCTTCCGCAGCAAAAAAGATAAATGAAAAGTAAAAAGTTGGCTGAAAATGACCCTATATATATAGGATCCCTCAACAACCAGAATCGAAGTACCCAAATCAAGATCTCACCATCTGAACCGACTATTGATCGGACGGTTCGACGCATCTACTCTAGATCGAGCCACGTCACCACTATCTGTATGAACAACTTCAACCCAACGACATTCGAATACGTGGCAAGGATCTACTTGTTAGAATCATATCGTCCGACGTCGAATCATCTTCTTGAAACGACGTCTGACACTGATATTTGATACCGAATCGTCCTGTCAATATGACAGTCTAATGATGGTTCTGTATTCATCGAAATGATAAAACAGCCGACGCTCATATCTCGAAAAAACTAGCAGCCAAATCAGAGTTCGATATGACACAAAATGACTTTCTTCGTCCAATATGACAAAATCACGTGGTGGCACACGGTGGGTCACCTTGAATTTGGGAGCAGGGGGCAACTGTTGGGGTAAGTCAATCGAACCCCAACTCAAGTCAATCAACTCCGACTTCGACTTAACAAAGGCTAATTGATCGAACATACAACTTCGACTATTCTTCGGCTGACTGAACAAATCACACCGACTCATTGTCGGTAGACCGACTGACATTCGGCTACTACCGATCAACAGCAGACAGCTTGAATAACCTCCAACCCAAGACCATCGGTACATCAGAACTACTAACCGATGGTTCGCTCGGACCTCCTACCGATATATCAACACTACCGACGTATAGTCGGCCAATCTATTCTACATACTATAACCGCTATGAATGGTTATCGACTACATGTCGTGGTAATTAGTGAGAATTAGTAACCTACTAACTCTATAATTATGGTCTGATAATTTAGTACCATAAAAAGCGGGACCACGTGCTTGACGGTTACATCAGAATCATCTATAAAAGGAGGTAAGTGAACAACACTGGTAAAATACATTTGAGTGAGAGCTCTGCTACTCTCGACATTCAGAAATCTACTGTTCACCAATTTTCTCTCTGACTTAAGCATCGGAGGATCTCCATCGGACACAACTCCGATTTGTGAGGATGTTGTTTTGCAGGTAATCATCACCAACGATAGAAGATAGGGAGTTGACCGCAATAGGAGGTATTTGGGAAAGAAATGTTACCAAGCGATGCACCTTCTAGCTGATGCTGTGTCTTCCATCTTGCTCTTGGAACATAGATCTCCATACATACTCTAGATGTAAGATTTATGAAAAATTGAGATCCTAATCATCTTAGACAATGATTGGGATCATGACCAAGATAGTAGATGGGACAATTGGAAAGATAAATATTTTTTTTCAAAATCTTAGCTAATGTACAGTATCAAGATATCGAAATCTTGGTAGTTAATGAAAAATCAAAACCTAATAATTATTTTAAGCTTTGATTATGAAATTATCCAAAATTAGAGCATCTATTTAAAGAAACAAAGAATGTGTCAATAGATTTATCAGCTAATGTAATGAGGACTAAGCTAGAAAGTGATGGGGTCATGCTTGCTTGAAGCTAGCCTGATTCTTTTGGAGCTTTCAGCTGGGCCTAGGCCCAAAAATTTTATAAAAAATTGGCTGAAACTCGACCTGAATCACAATCGAATTGCTCAGAGCCCAAACAATCTTGAACTCGAATCAAGCTCAAGTTAGCCCAAAAATATATGCCTTGAAATAGGAAGAAACAAGATGAAGTTAGGAGTAGGAATTTTGGATGTAAGAATTTTGGCAAAGAGTAGAAAAAGAGGAGAGAGCTGGAGTAAGTTGGTGGCAAGTTAAGGTTAGGGGTTGTTGAGGGGAGGGTGGAGAGAGGTCTTGAAATGGGAGATAGAGGACACCATTTGCCATTCATTATATTATCTATTATCCATTGCAGCATATAACATGCTTGACAGAGTAGAGTTTTGGGTTTGATAGTGGATGGTGGTCTATATGGAAGGGACTTAAATCTGCAATTTATAATCTACCATTACAAATGAAACGATTTACAATAATTACGAATGGTACAAACAAAGAACCCTAAAGGAATTCTTAGTTAACATGAGATTGAAGTAGTATGCAAACATAATGCTAAAAGCAAATATTTAATCTAGAACTAAGAAGTTCAAACTAGAAGTTAGAAAATCAATGAAAAACAGTTTAAAGATATACTAAAGCTATGGATAACCAGAAGGCCTTGCACATTTTCTTCATAGTGTCCTTCAGCGTCTTATACCTTAGGTCTTCAAACAATGATCTCAATAGAAGACTCCTAGCCACTCACCAGTGTCTCCTCTTGAATTGTGACCTCGCACCACAAGTTCTTGAACAACCTCTCGCTATACAAGAATTGAGAAAAGTCTCAAAGAGAGTTTTAATATTTTCTATGATGAAATGATAGGTATATAGAGGGGATATTTATGAGTTTCAAGGCTCTTATATTGTAGAAAACTCATGGAGACCCTTGGAAGTTCGACCAAGGCCAAAAAAAAAGTTCTAACACAAATAGACTAAGAAAACTCACTTTAGATTTATTGGAAGGATTAAACTTAATTAGAAAATATCTAATTAAGAATCCAGGGATATTATTCCTTGGCATATTCTTGTTATTCCTTGTTTATATTTGGATCTACATATCTGTATTTATAGGCCCCTTGTATGCACTTTTGAAATATAGAAAATAAAAGAAAATCTCTTCTTCCTCTTTTTCATCATGGTATCAGAGCTCTCAGGTTCTGATTTATTTTCTCGATCATAATTTTTTTATTCTTTCCTTTCCTTTCCTCTTATCCATTTTTCCGATCATTTTTTTTTTCCCAAGTTTTGTCTTATTCTTCCTCTCATTCTTCTCTTCTCTGCATACAAACCCCTGTTCCTTCCCTCCGACGTCGATGTCGCCTTTGCCTCTACCTTTGCCTTCACCACTGCTATCAATCCACCACCTTCACCCATCCGAAGATCCTCCGACGCCACTACCTTCACCAGTCCGAAACCCTCCGACGCCACCGCCTTTGCCTTCCTCGCACCCCTCCACGTTGCCGACCGGCGCCCTCCTCGAAACCAACCACACGAAACTGACCGCGGTTGGTTTGGCAGCAACCACAATGCCCTCCTCGCATCCACTCTCCTCAGCCAACGCCCTCTCATGCGATCACGACGCCGATGCCAACGCCCACATGGAATCTACCACGACCGGCTTCTTCCTCCTTTTTCGGTGTTGCTGCTTCCTTCTTGCCTCTGTTGGCCCCCTTCTCTCTTGCATTCAGCCAGGGCATGCCGCGGCCCACCGCCGACAAGCACCGCTACCTCCTACCTCCAATCGCTTTCTCAACCCTTCGGCATCCCACCTTTGGATCCTTCGACAATCCCATGATTCATGGGTGAATGGTCCATAAGGAAGGAACGTAAGTTCCTTCCTTAATATATTTTCTTTCTTTAATTTATTTCTTTCTAAAAAAAGATAAAAATAAAATAAAAAATAAAAATAAAATAAATGAAGAAATTTTATGGCCAGATGCTTGGAAGCCTGTAGTTAAAGAGTATCCGATGATAGTGTGTCGGTGAGATTATCATACTCTATTTGTGAAAATGGCCAATCTAATTACCATGCAAGATTTTAAAAGTTACTGGATCGGCTTATTACAGTTGTCACTCGATCAGGTGGTTCGTCAAGAGATAGTGGATCGCTGAATCCTCTTCAAGTGGCTGTAAAACTTGATGGTCCAGCGACATATCTGCAATGGGAGAGGAGCACTCGTCTGCTTGTACAAGAACGAGATTTGGAAGGATATCTTACTGGCACAAAGAGAAAATCTGCTAATAATGAGTAGGATATAGCTCAATGAAGAATAGAGAACTCTGTTGTTCTGGCGTTTCTTTTCAATACCATGACACAGAGTATGGCCAGAAGTATGTACACTACAGTGAAAATGGTAAAAGACGACATTATAAAGGTATTTATGACGCTAATAAGCGTCGGAAATAAGCTTTACGACGCTTCAAAAGCATCACGAAAGCGTCGCCTATGTAAGAGTGGAGACGAAAAGCACTGACGCTTTTTAAAAGGATCGTAATATTTTCTAACGATGCTTTAAAGCGTCATAAATTAATTTTATCGATATTTTTTAGCATCGTTAATGACAACGCGTCCTCCACTCTACCAAGATGCTTTTCGAAGCGTCAGCAGTTAAGTCACTAGCAATGTTTATAAGCGTCGTTAATCAGTCTATTAACGACGCTTATAAGCGTCGTTAATTTTTTAACAGAAAAAAAAATATAGATTTTATATATATAAAAAAAGAATACATACATTTCTGTACAAATTATATCAATTATTCAAACATAAACCTGTATAATCACCACCATTCACATCAAAAGCAAACTTCAATAGCAAATTTAACCAACCAAAGATATTATTTATATAAATAAAACAAAGTACTAATCGTCTATTACAATCCAGAGTTCAACCTAACTAAAAGCATACAGAAAATATAAGACTACAATAAAATAAATAATATCAATCTACAGGCGGATGGTCGTCGCTGTCTCCATGTGACGTGCCGCCGTCTCGACGGTTGCCTGATGTGCTAGGAGCCTACAAGAATATATGAAAAGCTTGATTTGCATAT
>KE505180.1:371993-386151 GCA_000441515.1 Elaeis oleifera | reverse complement strand
GGGGGGGGGTGGTGCAATGAGTTTCTAAGATGTAGTCTAGATTTTGTATATTGTATACTTAAAGTGAATATGTGAGCTAGGAGGATATTGTGTTTGCAATATGCATCTAAATATTGTTATGTTCAATGCTTGTATATAATATGAGATAATTTGCTTCATTATGTAATTAATATTTTTGTTGTGAGAGGTATTTTTTTCCTTTTTTTTGTTGTGTGTGTTTCCTTTTTTTCTTAATTAATAATCTCAAATTTGTTCGAAAATTCAGATGCTTGTGTTGACCTCTTTTTTTTTGATCCATGCAGGTTATGGTAAAATGCCAGGCTATGAGCACATATTCACGGACTTCCTCATAAGCCTGGTTCAAGCATAACAGGCTTATGAGTTACGCTTGAAGGTGTTAAAAGCCTTTTAATTTTCCAGCATTTATGTGGTCATTTGATCACCGAGAAGCTACAACATGTGGAATATGTATCTGGAGGATGGCAAGATTATGGCCCCAAAACAGGAAATTTACAAAGTCTACATGGCTGTGATTTGAGAAACTTGACCGAGGCAGGTTGGTGGCCTTAAATGGATTTCACCTTTCATCAGTTGGTCATCGCCATGGATGCATGCTACCTCAACTGAATAGCAAACTCTATTTTGTTTAGGTTTGTCCATTTCGATTATTGATTTTTTGGTGTACCTTTGAGAAATTGATTGTCAAGTTCATAAACTGATGGCTCTAAGATCAAAGGCATATTTGGTTTTCCACTTTGCCTCTGAAAGCAAGAGCTATGAACGACCTTTTGTCCAGAGTCAGAACTCGTCATTGTTGGCTAAAGATAAGAAGAAGATTGGGTATTATGTCTCCATTTTCATTTAACTTTTATTATTTGAGAGTAAATATGGGGGCCAAAGCAGTGCACTGGTTCATGGATTGCTGTGTGACTGGTTTGTGGTGCAATGTCGATTTTAGAATGCAGGCATTTTATTATAGCCATCTGTTCATCAGATTATTTCTGGCTGCTTGTAACCTTGTTGCTGTGACATGGAGGAACATGATATTTCTTGCAAAAGGCCTGGGAATAATGCTTATGAGGGGCTACCGCACACAGGTTTTAGAAGAATATATGTGCCAAGTTATCCTGTATTTTGATCGGAAGTCTGCTCCACAAAAAGGGGTGCCCTCTACAATTAGTGTACTGGATCTTCTGTGATACCTTTTAAGTACCATGATTGGACGTAGACCATAAAATCGGCGACTGTCGAGGTTTATAATTCATTTCTTTTTAAGTATTTTAATGCATGCGTTTATGCACGTGCGGATGGATAATGTCCCATCATGTGCGGGTCGATAATGCCCAATCATGTACGGTATCTTACAAATTTTTTTGAATACTGTCTATTGGGCATTCGGCCGTAACTAGGTTGGACTTCAAGTGCCATCCGTCCATGTCACAAATGTGATGACAATGGTGCCCCACATCAGTCATGGCATATTTGCGTTACCTTGATGCCCATACCAATAATATTTTTCGGAGCTGTTTTTGATTTCGGACAGCTCTCGTTATGTCTCTGGAGATTTGTTTCTTTTTCCTTTATTTGAGCTGTTTTTGGTCTTATTTTAGGTTTTCCTGTTAACCGTTAGAACAATTGATGCTGTGTTACTGGCAACCTACTTTTCATCCCACGTCTCTTCATTGTATAACTCCAAACCATCTTGTTTTTATACTCAATTTATATATTTATGGAGTCTAAAATGTCCAATTCTTAAATTGTTCTTGCTAATTTGATCGAGTATCTCCACATTATATATATATATATATGTGTGTGTGTGTGTGTGTGTGATGAACTGCTTCACATAATCTTTACTGCCAAGCCTTTTGAGCTAAATAATATTGCTAGTCTTATTTCTGCTGTACTAAACTTCCTTTGTCATTTAAATAATATTTCAGAAATACCTCTCTATTTTTTGCATGTCTTTAATAATCTCTCAATTATTTTGTCTGGTATATCCTATGACTGGTTCTTTTCAATATCCCTTATCCATAATTCTAATTGAGATCTCATTTTCATTTTCATTTTTGTCATGTTTTACAAATTCTTTGCAATTTTACTGTTTTCAAGTCTTAGAAACCTTCCTTATCCAATTTAGATTTTCTCTTTCTTTTAATTTTTAATATCAATCATCACCTTATCATCTCCAAACAACACACGTCACGGTCTGGCTTCTTGTATATTAGTAGAGAGTTCTATCATATCATAAAAATATTTCAGCTAGTGCTGACCCTTGAGGTGATCCCTTCAAGGAAAAGAAATTCTTTATATTCTAACATTAGTCTTTTGTTAGCTTATTTTTTGTAAGCTTTTTCATCGAGAATCATGTCTCAAATTAGGTATGATTGGTCCAAAGCCCTAAGAAGGAATAACTTGACAAATGCTATCTAGATGGATGGACAATCTCATATGATTTGTCATGTGTTAAGCACATGTAAGAAGATGGCGTGCTAAACGGTGGGAGGAGAGGAGGATGTGCACCCACATTTCCCTTCTCAGATGAAGCATATACAATTGTCTGAAAAGGTTCACTGCGACATCTCAAAAGCAAGGGAGAAGAGTTGCTATAAATTTATCATTTAGGTCGTCATGTTTTTGATAAGACGCAAGGCCTCTATTAGGATTCAGTAGTAAAACTGAAGAAAAGAGAAAAACGGAGGGGAAAAGAATCCTAATTATTGCATTTGTAGAACAAAGTGGTTTTCAATAATATACTTGCAGATAAATTAATTAAATTAATAAGAATAGAGTGCTCTATTAGATGCTAGTACTTGCATATTTTATTTATTTTTTGATAAGACGGCTGCTTCATATAACTCTGGTATGAGTATAACCCAAGAAATAAAAAAAATAAATATCCCGAAAGGACATCAGCGATAGAGAGGCATCATTCCAAACTCTACCAGAATGCTGAGTAAGTATCCAATCTATCGCATTGTTTGTCTCACGATAGGTATGCTGTATCTCACGGGAGAGACATCCCCGTATTAGACTCTGGATATTCTGTACCACGGGATTATAAATAGCCGTGCAGTACCTAAGCTCCTGTAGCCAAGCCACTACTGTCAGCGAGTCTCTCTCTACAACTAACTGCTCGACCCCAAGAATCATTCTTGCATAGACGATGCCTTCCCAAGCCGTCCTCAACTCTGCAACGGGTACCATAGTATCCATTAGCCGGACACCCCCAGCAGCAATAAATTGAGAGTCGAGGCTACGGATCACAAAATCGATGCCACCTCTTCTGTCAGCCACATTGCTAATGAAATTGGCCTTAAAGAATGTTGGGCGTGGGGGCTCTCAGGAGAAGAAGATCCTCCTTTGCACTCTATAAGTAAGAAGAGAGTCTCGCATGTCCTAAATCCTTAAGGTCGGATCAGATGGTGACACATCCACAATCTCCACGATTCGAGTCATGGCCCTCTCGAATACCATCATCGTCGGCTGTCAGGTCACCTTAAAGACTCCAGCATTTCGAGCATGCTAAATATGAAAAGCAATATAAGCTGCTTTAATGCCAAAAAATCTGATGGCCTCAGACTCCATGCTCTGCCTTAAGACCTCTAAGAAAATTGGGCAAGCTGCTCCATAGAAACAATTAGAACTAGGAGGTAACCAATCACCACACCCATCGCATTTTGGGGCACAGGAAGAGCTTATGCTCCAAGATCTCATCTTCTAACCCACGTCAAAGACAGATAGTCAGAATGTCCATCCCTCTGGCTCTCGGCAAAATTCTGATCAACAGTTGGCTTCAAGCTATCTTTCAGAGGAAAAGACACATCCTGAGATAAATCCGGAGTCTCCAGATCCATGCACATCCATCATCCTCATCGACATGCTTAGATCGATGAACTTGCGTGTCATTTACTCCAATATAAGGAAGAACGTAATTGCATGTTTTTTGAAGCTGTATGGAGAAGTTACCTCCCCATGTTATTTATTAAATGTATATAAGTGCATATGGTAGTCAGATAGTGGGTTGTGCCAAACAATATTGGTTGTCCCAAGTTTTAGTAAAGTATGATGTGACAAAATATCTTGTTCCCTAAATGAGAGAAGATACAATACCATACAAGGAAGGCTAACTCTTGAGCCCACCACTTCGCAGTCTATGCCACCATCTTCAGCAAGGGGATAGAGGAAGCATATATCGGTCATCTAGGTAGTTCTTTTTGTACACAGTCTTGGAGTCAACAACTTGCTGTTCTTAGTGCTGGAGATCTAGTCTCTGAACAATAGAATAGTCTTCTTTGCGGCTTCATAACTTGAACAAGCTTTGAATCTCAATAGCTTTTGATTAAGCTCTTTCCATAGAAACCAACATCCAGTGGAGAAGAGGGCATCGACTTGTAGTACTGTGTGGTGGTGCGATGATCTCTTTCTCCGAACATGCCAATTAAAGTTCCTTCAAGTTGTTTGGCGTGGGCCATGTATGAAATTCTCTAAAGGCATGACTCTAAAAATTGAGCAAGTATTGGCATTGAAGTAAGAAATGATCAATTGTTTCCTCATATTCGCCACAGAGAGAGCAGAAAGCACCAACCATTATCTCCTTTTTCCTCAGAATATCCACTGTAGGTGCCTCATTGTTGTAGCAGAGCTAGTTGAAGATTTTAGCTCTCTTTAGTATTGGAATTTTTTAGTTAATCTTACCAAATAGAGACGTAATGCTTCCGCTCATGAATAAGAGGCAACATTGTTTTATTGAGCATGTTTTAGTTGGGCTCCACCTTCAGCTTCTTGTATCCCTTTTATTTAAAGATGAACATCCTTTAAGAGAGTGCAGAGAGCTTGGTATTCTATCCATGCCTCATTGGTCAGTGAAGTCCTGAAGTTTGCTTCCCATTCGTTTGATTTCATGAAGCGTTCAATACCGATGTCTGAGTTTTTGGCCAGTATGTAAAGATTGGAGAATTGTGAGTTGAAGGAGATTCCTCTATGCTAGGCTTCGTGCCAAAATGAAGTCTACTGTCCATTTTAACCTCCAAAGATGAGCATTGCCAAAATAGCTCTGATAGTTGAAAGGTATTTCTCCAGAATGGTGAAGCAACTTTTGAGAGATGTTGTGAGAGTCGAAGTGGAACCTTATTATGATAGTAAATCTTCTGAATCAGAGTTTGCCAGGGTCACTAACATAATTGCATGTTACTGACTTCGTAAGGACACCTGGTGTTTAGTTGCAGTGGCAGAACCAAGTTTTTTTTTTTCCAACATTGTATCTAGTGATGGATTAAATGGAAGTGATGAAGATAGACTGCTCCTAGTTCCTTTGGAAAGAGCCGGTACTAAAACTAAGCTAATGCATATGAGTGGCTTATGTATGAGGATATATGTATCTTCGCATACTAGTTAGCACTAACAAGGACACTCGGTGGTTAGTGTGATTCTTGAGGACATCCATAATTATATAGCAGTGAGAGAATAGAGTGGTTCTCTATACTATATCTTCAAGTGAAGTAACAAAGTGGTTTTATATCTTGCATCCACTAATAAATCAAATGAAAGTGAGGCTGACAGAGCGCTGTGTGCTTGCTTTGAAACAGCTAGTACTAAAAGGCAAATGATGCATGTTGATAACAACAAACTTCTGTAGGAGTCTAATTAGATAAACTCAAGGGATCTATAAAATAATTTATGATCACCGGGAAGGTATGCAAATATGAAGTTTTGCGGGGATTACTATATATAAATACAGAAAATTCTGGTCATAAGTTTGCAAAATCCCTTAGCTTTAAGTTGCATCAATTGCTTGTAAAATTCATCGTTCATCATATATTGATGAACATTACATTCTCCTCCATCTTCACGTCTGATATGGTATGAATCAGCCCATTGATCATGAATGGATATATGGCAAGGAAAGATTTTAATTTAAATAAAATTTTTGATAGAATCCAAATAAAGAGATTGCAGTATATTTGAATCCAAATAAGAAGAAAATTACCAGAATCCCTTGATCTCCTCCTCTGAATCATGACGGATCCATGCTTCCTTGTCTATATAAATAGAGCCAAGAAGATTTCAGAAAGACATGCTCTAAAAGGAAGAGACTCTCATAGCCCAAGATCTCATGGTGAGAGGCTAGGAGGTCAAAGAGATGTCGAGACTGAGGTGATACCAGAGATCAAGCTAGTAAGCCTGAGGTCAAAACCGAGATGATTCTTGAGGCTAAGCTATCAAGTTCGAAGTCGAGTCACCAACTCCGAGATCGAGGTGAAGGCCGAACATCTAAAGGCTAAGTTCCTAAAGACTAGATCAATCTAGAACAAGATCTAAACCTACCATCTCCATATTGATCAGATGCCAATCAAACTTGACCATCTTTAGATTAGCCAAATACCAACCAGATTCGATCATCTTCAGATCGACTGATGCTGATCGGATCCATCTCCAGATCGATCAGACGTCAATCAGATCTGAGTCGACATCATTCCTAATAAATAAGAGATAAAGAATGCATCGTGTCCGATAAGAATAACGATCTGATTCTCCTTCCTCCGTACGGCACCTCTGTCCTCGCCTATAAATAGAGGGCCAAAGGGGATCCCCAGAGTATGAGCTCATCTCTCTTCCATGACTCGCTCCTTTCCTGCCATTTTTAGTTTTCTGATTTGAGCAACGAGGGTTCCCACCGAAGCTAACTTCGACCAAAAACTTGCTTTGCAGATCAAGCCATCACCGTTCAGTGCCAGCCACATCTCATCTCCAACTAATCCGACCTCGGCTAGAAGACCAGTGGTAACAATATCTATCACAAGCATGTGTCTTATTCTTATTTTCATCATGCAATAGGATTGGAACCCTTTGTCAAATATTTTATGAGATGTAGATAGTAACCTAAATTTATATAATAGAAAAACATAATAGGCTTTGAAAAAGATTTCTAAAAAGATGCGGGACTAGCAGAAGAAGATTAAAAAAAAAGATAGTCATCCTTGGTTCATCCACAAAAGAATGCACAAATTGGAACAAATTTCATCCAAATGGTTTCTAGGTTTGGTCAACAATCTATCTTACACTATATTAAAGATGGGTCCAAAGCTCTCCCAAGCTATCAAGTATCAAATTTTAGCCACACCATGTGTCTATACTTTTTTTTTCTAAAACCTGGGCGAACCACTTTACATGGGCTATACTGGCCCTGCCCTCGGCCTCCCTCCTTTCTTTCGTTTTATTTATTTTCATCTACGGTATAGTTAGAGGCATCCTCTCACCATACGCATCCCATCACTCTTCCCTCTCCGCTCTCCCTATCTACACATATCTTTTAGATCTATCTACTCATCTCCCTATATCTTCCCCATCCCCCCTCTCTCTCTATCTATTAGACCAATATCTGATTGTATTATGTTAAACTATACAAACTTACTTCTACTTAATTTACTTAATATTTAGCTATATTTTAACTTAAAGATTTTTCTTTTACATGACCATCATGATTGCATATGTGCCATATAGTTCTGTCATCATCATAGCAACAAGCCCGTACAATCATAACCATTGAAAAATTTACAAATGGACATAATTAGGAGACAATAATGAGCTCTCTTTTTTTCTTTCTTTCTTTTTCTATTTAAGGGTATAGTAACTTAAGTTCAAATACGAATTAAAGTGAGACCTTAAAATATATACAATACACCAAAAAAAGATTGAAGTTCTCCCATACCGCCAAGTATTGATATTAGCCATGCATGCATCAGTCATTTTTTCCCTTTCCAAAATGGACGAACCACTATATTGGTGCTCCCTCTCCTTCTTCCATTTGTTCCTTTTTTTTTTTTTTGGTTGCCGCATCTATGGCATAGTGAGATGAGAGGATATTATACACATCTCCCATGGCTCCCCCTATCCCTCCAAATAGCTCCTCCATCCCCCTCCTCTCTCCCTATCTCTTCATACAAATTAGAACATTGACCCAATAGTGATTTATAACTCTATTAAGAACTTTAATTGATTTGATAATTTGATAGTTGTCAAATTTTTTTGACCGTACCCTCACTCACTCACAATAATTCAAAATAAAATTATATAAATTACAACCGATTTTTAGCTATTTTTTTCTTTTAATTCCCTTTGTATCCTTACATAAAATAATGGTCAGAATTATTTTAAGTTTTCTCACAAGAGATGATAAAAAATAAATACCATAGTGAAATACATGTTGGGTTATCAAGATGATAGAGAGATCCATTAATTGATGATGGATATTAGATCAGGATATTCTTAAGTTTTCTAAAAAAAAAGTTGAGACTCTGGACATTCTTAAGTTTTCTAAAAAAAAATTGAGACTCTGTGGGCTATCTAGAACATGAGTCAAGCACTCTGTATATATGAATTTATTAGATACCATCTACAATCAGATATAATATTAGTCTTTTCATGATCATCTCAAACAAACTTATCGGTATTTTGTAGATACTAGTAAGCTCTCTCTCACACACACACACATTTGCTTAGGGGATTGCTGAATTTGCACAAGTCGTCATTTTTTTTTTTTAGTCGGTGGATTGTTAAGTAGACATATTTGATAAGGACAAGCTATAGTTGGTTTATATGTTATTAATAAATCAACCTGCTGTTTCAGTAGAGGATGAATTTGTGGTTAATAATCTCCTGGATAGACTTAAACCAACAATCCCAAAGGCTAATACCAGTTTTTCATTGAATGTTCATTTTAAACAAACTAAATATAATCTATATCCAAATAAAAAGTTAATTATAGTTATATTTTACCAGAAGAAATAACTTTTTTATACTTAGATATATATCATCTATGACTAGATATAATAGCATCTTAATGATCATTCAAATAAATTTATCAGTATTTTTGTACATTATATAATATTCAATACAGCTATAAATTTTACTAATCCTTACCTTCCTACCAATTTTTTATATTATTAAATTAAATCTCACCGTATATCGTGGGCACTTGCTAGTAAATCAATAGAGACTGCTGTTGAACATTATAGTTTGGAACCACGATAAATAACTCTATGGGCTTAAACGCTATCAGTTGGTTGGCATTTCTCTTCCAACCCTAATAGTGAGACACCCCCTTGCATTTCTTCAAAAAAAAAAAAATAATAATAATAAAAAAAAAAACCGGTTCAAACATGCAGAATTGCTTTCGCGCTTCAAACTAATGCATGTATTCTTACCCAAAAAAAAAAAAACTGCTGCATGTACTCCATTACGAGCTGGTCAATCTATTCTGTCATCTGGTCTAGTTTCTCTCTTTTACTACTATTTTAGTTTACGTAGGTTGCCATCCACTGCAGATGGTGAAGAGCCATACCATTCTGGGTAATTTTGTTGAAAGCTGGTTCCATATTAAAGAACTCGGATCCCTCAAATATTTTTCTGCATTGAACTTGCTGAGACCAAAATTTGGCACTTGACTCTGCCAATGGAAATACAAATTTCAGATCATTGAAGATTTGTGTTTACTCAGAGTTCGCACGGCACATTGCTTCACTAAAAATATTTAAAGCTCACCAAAGTCATAGCAATGATTTGTCTAGCTTCTAATTTATTTGGAGCTCACCAAAGTCATAGCAATGATTTGTCTAGCTTCTAATTTATTTGGTTTGCATAGCTTAAAACTTACGGGGCAGCCATTTTAGGTACATGGACCCGCCTTGGATGATGTTATCCATCTTTTGGAGCCCTGCGTCACGACCATTTCACGTCATAAATCTACACGTTTGCTCCTCCAAGTAGGTCCATGAGAGCAAACACATTGAATTTGATTGCCATCAGTTTAAACAGGATAAGAATTAACTGGAATTCCCGGAGACAAGAAGTCATCAACATCCACAAATTTACCGAGCCACTAGAAGCTGTTCAAGTCCACGATGTAAATTCCCAGTAGGGTACGTATGACATGCATTACAGCTTGAGGAATATTAAAGGTTTCATCAAAGATTTGATTGAAAAATTTGATCACATTTAACACATATTCAGAGACTGGATAATACAATAACTTCATTAGACTACTAAGAAGAATGCATAGGGCGGTAATGGGCAAGTCATGCACGAGCAGGTCTTGGGTCAATCAAAGATTCAATCATAGTCTTTCTTCTATTGGGTGAGACCAGCCCAGCAATGTCAGCCATTTTAACATTACATAATTATTAAACAAAAGAAAAAAAAAAAACGACTTGGAACCAACCGTAAATAAATTTCACAAAGCTACCAAATTACCATACGCTAATAACATATGAATTAAAAGAGGAACCGTCACATTTGAATGATAACTCAGTGCACATTCTACAAAATCCGAGAGAAACAAACTTCAATAACCAGTTTCAAGGAACCACAATGTCTTCACTAACTATTCTGAAATAATAAGCAATTCAATGTTAAAACATGGCGGCGATTCTTCCTCCATCGCCTGCCCTACGCGCTTTCTTCTTCTTAACGGTACTGCAGTGACACAACAAATATCAGTTAAGACACTAATACTCCGTCATTAACACAAAGCGAAATAATAATACAGAACATAATAACACACTGACCTAGCTAGTGGGATATCAATTGCACAGAATTATGGTCATAAAGCATTAAGCTCATAAAGAATAACTAGCCTAAATCAGGATGCATTCAATCATGTTAAGGTAGACCATAGTAGGGACATGAGAACCAATACACGCAATCACAACCATGCATGATAGGAATTAGAGATTAGCAAAACCAACATGTCTAAATGTAGGCCAAGGAGGAAAACATAAAGCTAACAAATGATGGAAACAGTAACCCAAAAGAAACGGAAAAGGGCAAGAGTTATATGATATGAACTCTAAAAGGTACTTGCAGAAATTTATACTGCTATTTCAGAAAGCATCATTGCCATTACCAGAAAATAAGTAGCAGGATAGGATTATAAATGGTTTTTCTTTTCTTTTTTTTCCTTCAAAAAGGTAGAATGTACCAACAAGATAAAACTTTAAAACTAACAAAGAATCATAATGTTGTTTTAAGCATTGGAAGAAACTTCCAGCATGCAGTAAACTAAATTCTATGACTCAGCAGGGCATGAAAATCTATGACACAGCAATATCCATCTACCCAATGTTCAAAATTTCACATCATCCACATTCCAAAATATATACCTTGATGAAGCCAATCTCCTTGGCGTTGCTGCGGAAGCACTGCCTGCAACACATGAGCCCATACTTCCGAATCAATCCGTGAGGATTGCCACAAACGCGGCTGCCAAATACAAGTGAAAGGATTGTTAGCAATAAACTGTAGGAAACAAGTCTCCAAATATAAGAACAAACAACATACTTGTACATTAACAATCTTCCATACGCTAAATAAACAACAATGAAGCACATAGCTTACTTTAGGGACACCAACCTCTAGTATAAAAAGCATCAGAGGATATCCACAGAAGTCAATTGAAAGATTTAAAAGTGGGAAAACTTGGCTTCCATCAAAATTTAGGTAAAATATACATGATTAACCATTAAACCGGAAAAGTCAGCATTAAGGACAATTAGCGAAATCAGAACATAGTTAAGATAACCAAACAAGAAGATTTAAAGAAGAAAAAGCTTGAAGATAGCAGCTATATCGCTGTACATGAATAATCTATAAAATAGGATATATTCAGATCATGCATATTTATGATCCATACTTCAGCTTGGCAACCATGAAAAAATACAAAATTATATTTGGGATATAAAATTAAAACCAAGATAACAATACCCTCATGATGCACTAACATAAAGATTTTCAAGAATAAATAGAGCCATGTACTGTTATATACCCCGTAATTTCACAAAACTAAGGCATCCAATACAAATCCCCAAACGTCCCCAGGGAGGAAAAAAAAAAACTTTTCATCACGAAGGATTCGGAATGATGTATGTTTGATACTCGAATTTCTAATCGTTTCTCGTCCTTATTATAATATTTCAATCCCTCGCGATTCGAACTCGAAAGCGGAAAGACAAAAAAATATTAGAAGGAAAAAAAAAAAAAGGACTTGATGGAGCAAACTTGTAATTCCAAAATCATGGAGCTAAACAATATAATTTACTAACAATAATATCTTAGATTGAAACCCCTAGATTACAAGGCCAATCACAGGAAAAAAAAGTCGAAAATTCAAGAAAAAGCACCGCCGAAGAAATCAAAACCTAAATCTCAAAACGTAGCACCAAGATCAAAGAAACAAGAGCCGAAGAAGATTAGCAACAAGAGGAAACAATAAGGATCATACCAAGCCCTGGATCCAGGGCCGTAGTTCTTAGGATGGGAGTTCCAAACGTTGGAGTGACCCATCTTCGCTGGTATCGAAGCGGCGGCGATCACAAGCTAAGCGCTGAGGACGACTCGCAACCCCCTTAACCCTAGCTTTCCGTGGTTAGAACTCGTGAATCCCCGGACCCGGCATTTTATAGCATTATTATTATTATTTATTATTCTTGAAATTATAAATCACCTTTGATCATACGGCCCGACCCATCTACGCCGTCCATGGTCTTAAGGCGGTTAGTGGGTACGGCCCACCTACGCCGTCCATGGTCAGGCGGTGTCAGTGGCTACGGCCCATCTACGCCGTCCATGGACTTAAGGTGGGTTACCTGACACTAAGTTGGGCTGGGTCGGGCCAAGATTTAGATGCAGAGGTAAGAGAGTAATTCTTTGTGCATTGCATCCGACATAAAAAAATACATCGTCTCATCTGATTGAACTATATAATCATCATTTTCCAACGAATATTTAATACTTTATTTTTTATTAAATTTAATAAAAAATATTTTTAAAATAATTATAATATTCTACAGTCAAATTATGACTTCCTGCACATATGATGTCATAAAAAAGGATGGGACATTTTGTTATTAAAAATTAATAAATTTAATAATAAAATATCATTCTATTTTATAATTTTTGAAAGAAAATAATGACAGTATGTAAGAAATCATAATTTGACCACAGCATGTCATAATATTATCATGGGATGTCATAATTTTTTTAGAAGAGAAGGAACATTTTCATCATTTAAAATTTCAAACGAAAAAATAGAACTGCAGATATTAAATATTTTATTAAATATACGCTAGAAAATGATGACTACATGTTTCAATATGATTGGATAGTGTGCTCCACATCAATTTTATTGCACTACATGCAGTGTACAAAAACTTTCTCATGGAGGTAAAGATAGAAAATAATTCTCCTCAAAAATATATAAACATAGTTTTAGGAATGAAAATATGAACCTTAGATTTGAATATTATATTTTTTAAAAATCTCCAACATTGTAATCTCTTACTTTTGTAAATAAAAATAGTTATTACTTGTGCAATTAGCAGTTCAAAACAACCAAAAGAATTGTCATGTGTCCATGTAATAATAAACTGAGAAATAAATAGGCTTGACCACTAAATAAATCAACAAGTCAATTACGGCCAAATGAGTTGAGATCAGGTCAAATTTGAGTTAGATAGGTCTGCACAGATGACATACGACTTCGACCTAACCATTCGAGCCCTAGATATTGGTGTTCCAAGGACCATATTATTTATGTTGTAATATCCGTCCCATTTGGGTCTTGGACCAGGCCCAAAATCTCAGAAATCCAATGGAAAAAAAAAGAAGAGAAAATTGATTCCTCCGACCGACTCCTAAATGGGGTCGGAAATTTTATCGGAGAGGAGTCAAACTCCTCCTTCCGACTCTATTTAAGGAAGAGACCCTTCTCTCTCCTTCCCACCAAAGAATCTCGGAGCGAAACGGCGAGGATCGTCAGAAATCGCTCGCGGAAGCTGTCACCGTGCTTGCCTCGATTTCTTGCCGGAGAGGTCACCGGAGCTCGAGGTAAGCTGCGATCTCTCTTTCTCTCTTCTCTCCCTTCTTTCCCGTGCTTATGAGCATGATTACCGGCGACCGGAGTCGCCGGATTTTATCGGAGAAAATTTTTCTGTTTTCCATTATTTTTGGATCTCTGTCGATCGAACCTCGTCGTCGGCCATCTTTGGCTCTACCGCCACCTTCACCTGTCACTGGACCTCCAATCGTACTGCCGTCCTTCGTCGGAGCCCAAGCCACCGAGTCCCCTCCCTCGGTCCCTCCTATGTTCGGCTGGGAAGAGAAGAAG
>KE505180.1:351241-363404 GCA_000441515.1 Elaeis oleifera | reverse complement strand
CGTATCTCTTTCTTCACAACACCAACCAAACGTACTCTACTCCTCCCCCCCCCCCCCTCCCCTCTCTCTCTCTAAAATAGCGGACTTTCTTTGTGGCACCACAAATTTAGGTTCCTTATTTTACGTATTATCCTTTACGTCTGACTATTTTTTCAGGTTCTACTTCGCATATAAATGAATTGGTAGTGAGGTAGCAAAGTTTTAAGCATTTAGTAACATCTTTCTGCTTTGCATAACACAGCGTATCATAATCATATGAACATGCTACTCTCATATTAATAGAGCATAGGTTGATATCCCCAAAAGAAGTGAAAGCATGTTAAGTTTGTAATAGTAGCTGATAGTTATGCGCACTTGAGGCACCATCATCACATAAATGGACTTTAGAAAATAGGGAAAGTGTGAGATTACAATATTAATAGAAAGAACAGCACACTGCTGTTAATTCATTGAACACTTCCTACAATACTTCACACAACTGATTAAACAAAATGAAGCTAAACAGTACATGGAACTGAAACACAACACAGCTGGGGTGATAAATGTTGACAACTTTGAGGTCAGATCACATGAGCACTTAGAGTAAGGCTTCATATTCTCCTTATGGAGATATAATTTGATTCCTTATCCTGCTTGATCGCCTTACTGGAGTCATAGCCTCTTCATCTCTAGATCCCTATATACAGACAAAAAATGCAGTTTAAGGTCAATTAATTCTTATCCTTTTTTTGAAGTACAGTAAAAGCACATTGCATCTCAGCCATAAAAACAGGAAGAAAATAATAATCTCTTACCTTCTTAGCAGATAATTTCTCATAAGTGGTGAAACTTCCATAAGAGATTGAAGAGGACGATACTGCAGAATCCCTCCTCAGCTTTCTCTCATCACTCAAATTCTCTTCCTCTTTGGCTCTCTTTGTCCTGCCCGGCCAAGGGATGAGCTGTTGCACAGACCAGTGCTCAGCTCTGAAGGACCTGAGTCACCCACCATCTCAACATCCACTGGAGAGTTCTGATGGTAAGGTCTCCTTTTATCAATGTAGCTCTCACTGCTACCAGAAATTGATGTAGAGATCACTTTATGGGGTGGCAGCTTCTCAGGTGTCACCACCCTGGCAGTATGCTTTTGCTTCATGTGCAGAAAACCAAGGATGCTGCCAACATTGCAGCTGCCAAAAATACTCCCAATACCTGTGGTGCTGAAAACTCATATTCGGATCCATAAATCATAGATTCTTCTGAATTAGGGCTACTAGAGATTTGATACTTATTACCCTTATTACCAACTATCGGGGGACTGTCAAAATCAGAAGGCTTTGTTTGAGAAAGGGAACTGAAATCACTACCATCATCTTCACTGCCTACAGTTTCAGTTTCAGTCACAATATCATGAGAACGGGAAAGCTCCACCTCAATATTCTTCTCATCTTCAATGCCTTGAATATTCCCTCCTTGTTCCGCATCTTTCATAGAATGCTCTTCAACATTATTCACCATCTCAAATTCCACAGCATTATTGTCTTCTTTCTGATCTTCCTGAAGCTCAGTTTCCATCTTCTCTTCATCAAATTCCATGATATATTCTCTCAAATCTTCAGATCGCTCCATTTCAATCCTCACTGTCTCATACTCAGCATCATCGTCTTGCACAGCTCCTGAATCCTCCACTTCAGATTTTCTCTCAATTTCATGTCCTCCATTACTCTCTTCTCCCATATTTTCTTAAAAGCTTGCACCATCTCAGTTTTCTGAATAAAATGTTCATAATTTTCTAGACCTTCGTCCATAACTAAGGCTGTTGTTAAGTTAGCTAGATGAAACAAACTAAATTCCTCTTCTTTTGGAAGAGAAGCCACATTAGTGTAATAAGAAAATGAATTAACTGACCATTGTCCCAAGCTTCTAGTTAGCTCTTTGAGATTCACAATAGAAGCACTCAAGTGGTTTCTAAAAGGCAGATCCTCAAAGAACGATAAAGCTGGGGCTTTCAACACAGTAGAAGCAGGAGATAATGTAGGAGAATCAGACAAGGGGACCAAAAGGAACAGGATGGCCAGGACCAGAAGAAGGAGAGTGAACTTAAATCTGCCGAAAGAGTGAGATTTAATATGTTTACTATTTGAATCGGGTATGAATTCAGGTTTAGAAACAAGGGTTGCATCAGTGGCTTCCATAGCTTCCACCTCATTGGAAGAAGACACTTCCTCGGAATCCTTCTGTAAGTCAGAAGGTTGTACTTCCTCAGTCTGACTGGAGGTGGCCTCACAGGTTTCAGAGGAAAAGCTATCCTCAAGCTGCTTCCCATCACCTATATCAAGCAAATCACCATCTTGGTTGAGATAGTGCTCAATCCGAGGGTTGGGTCTGTAACGAAGAAACTGAGGTCTTGGGAAGGTAATTGGTTTTGGGATCATAAGGAGGCATGGATGGATCGGCATCCGGAGGAGCAATAGCTGGTGAAGGAGAAAAGGAGGAAACTATGACAGGTTGCAGGTTCTTGATTTCCTGGTCTACCTTCGTGGCACCAGCACCATCCGAGACTTCCTGGAAACCGAACCCATTTCAGGTTTCGGCACGATATCCTTTGAACCCAGTTGATCAGATGAAACTTTGGGCAAATTTGCAGCATCATGGAGTGTATGAGGGCCACAACCACAACCAAGTTGTGGTTTCGAGACAACCTCCTCCATTGCAAGAGATTCATGTGAATCAGAAACTGAAGTAAGAGAAGACCTGACGACCTCGTTCCGCTCGGCGAGGATTTTCCTCCTTGGGGATGCAGCAATGGCCTTGGAAGAGGTAGAAATTGTTGGGCCATGAAGTTCTTGACACCCTTCGAACAAGGCATTACAGGGGATCTCACCCTGGCTGTCTTCGAGCAGTTCAGATCCCTTTCGTTCTCCTTTTGCTCAAAGGAGGAGCGCAGAGATGAAGGCACTGCCCCAACCTTGGATCCTGAATTCCTCTGAGGTACATCTGTGAAAGGAAATCACAAATAAAATCAACAAAGGGAATTCTCAAAGGAAAAATACAAAGAAATGTTCCAGAAGTGTAGCTTGACTGGGTTTCAAAGAAGTGCTCTTTGCCTGAAGGATTGGAAGCTTTGAATGGATTAGAGTTTGTGCTCTTTCTGATGCTATTGGTGCTGCTATCTGGGGTTTTGGGATTGAGGTTTAGGGGCCTGGATGGATTAGGAGAGAGACATCTGGTATCCATCGTTGACTTTGTTCCACCGGAATTGGAGTTTGCTTGTTTGAACTTTGAATTGGGCAACGAGGGACAGTTAATTGGAAATAAATCACTGATGGGATGCTGAGAGGAAGGGGAGAGGGATCTCGGGGTGTAGAAATGGAAAGGTATCGGGTGTAACGGCTAGTTTATCTTTTCTATTTTAAAACAATTGACCGTTGGAGCCCGGTTCTTCGGTTTAAATCAGCCGGATAAATCCGAACGTTACTATTTGACCGTTGGGATTGTTCGTCGCACCGACGCAACTTTATGGTGCCCGCATAGTTGCTTTCGTACGGGAGTCCTCCCGAGTCCAATACATTATAAATCGCAATAAGATTTTTTTCCTTTTTATATTTCAAAAAATAAGAGCACTACTATTCTTTCCTTTTCTTTTTTTATTCTTTGGCTATGAAGAACACTAGCGGTGTTGTTATGTTCTTACAATGTTTCTTATCATTATTAGTGGCCAAATTAGGGCTTTTGAGCCGAGCTTGATTGGACTTGGAGATGATCCAGCTTAATTTGAAATTAATTTTAAGTTTGAACAGTTGGATAAATTTAATGTCCTTACTACTATTCTAAGTTCAATTTAAGCTTAATTTTGAACTGAGCTGAATATAAACTCAATTGATTTGCTCAATAATCCTAACATTAACTATAACCAATTCAATGTTAAATCAAACAGTTCAAAGTTGAACTGAAACTTGATTCAAGCTTGATTTATTTGTTTCCAAGGGAACATAAAGTAAATTCACTAAAGCCTTAATCCAGCAATATCCTGTCTATATAACATATAACGGGATTTGCTTCTGCATTTTTCTTTTTTTTTTGTATTTTGATAATTTTAAGGTAAACTAAATCTTCGCTGTCCAACCAAAAGGGGTAAAGAACAAGAATTACCCATTTCAGCTGGTAACCACCTCCGGAGAAATAGATAGAGATAAAAGATCAACATTTTAATAGATGAAAAGATAGACTTTCAGCACGTTACCGGTTCTAGGGAGCTCGAGATCTTTGGAAAGATGAGGAGAATAAAACAAGAGAAAGTGAGATCCAAACAATTTGGGAGGCAAACAAGTGTGGATCCTGGGTGCAAATAGACTTGTTCATGGACCGGACCTTGCCAACAAATACAGTTTATTTGAATTTATAGTTCTAAAAAGAGTTTAAATGTCAACATTAAAAAAAAAAAATCATATATGTCAAAATTTTAATTCTAATTTTTGGTTCACTAGAAGTTGTTTATTAACTAAATTAGGAAATATAAACATTCTTTACAAGAACAAAATATATTATCTATATGTAATTTAGATAATTTAAATAAAATGCTAAAACATTATAAGCATTTATTTGATTAATTAATATCCTTAAACATGTTTTATTGCAAGTGTACCACAATCTGAGCCTCACAAAGTACGGATATGTGCTTCTCTCTCTCCCCCCTGTAACATGAATGGTCATTGTTGGGAACGAAAACAATGAAATTGAGCAGATCGGATCATAAAGGAAGCCGAACAGATCATGTGAAGGATCCTCCGCTTAATAGCTAGAATTTAGATGGACTACCATATTCGAATATTTTGAAATTTTAAAATTATAACGAACAACCAGTTGAGGCTATAATTGAGGGAATCGAACTTTTGGTAACTAATAAAAGTAATGGTCCATTTCTTCTATTCAAGTAAACATAAAGCTTATTGACATCCCACTTCCTGTCCTTAGTAATGAAATTAGCTGCCTTCCAGATTTGATAACCTATGTGAAAGACTTCTTGAAACCTGTAGAAAATGCTTCAATTTGCGAATTTTGAGATCAAGTTATCTCGTAAAATACTATATGATTCTTTCTACCAAAAGGAATGTGAATGAACCTTACCAGAAACAAAGAATGTGAATGAAAACTACAACAGCCAAATGTTCCACTACCTCAAAGCAATCAGAGGGAAGGAAGCTTCATCACAAGCCAGACATTCTGAAGATCAGAAGAGTCAAGGCAATGGCACTACATTCACTGGATTGGTGCCACACAAAAGCTTCTTCTATAGTTTTACCAGAATAGAGGTCATTCTGAGATTATAGCAGCAGTTGCAGAAGATGAGTTTTACTGATATTGATCCAAAATGGAAAAAAATCAATCCTCCACCATCTTCATCAAGGTGCTGGTATGATAAAGGTTCACCTGTAAATGAGTTGAGGTGTTCAGACCACACATGTCAATGGAAGCATTTAGCAGCCAAATGTATGTCACTTCCATGTCTAGACTTCTTTCGTTGGTTCTGTCTTAAATTAACAAACAGGAAATGCCTGAAAGTTCGAAGTAGGATGCAAATCAAAATTTATAATTTAATTCAATAGGAGTAAATGACTTACTTTTCTTTTCTTTTCTTTTTTCCTTTTTCCTTTTTTTTTTTGGTGTGTAGGCGTGCATGCCCCTGCAACGCAATTAAAAACACACTGGGTGGATTTAGCCTCCCTTTACATCAAAAAAAATAGCACCCATTGGCCAAGGCAATATGCATAAAATTAGCATAGGATGCCCAATATCCTATTAAACAACCTAACATCTCAAAAGCTCCACATCATTTGACATGGAAATGGAGTTAACAGTGCCAAAAAAATATGCTGAATGCACCCACTGAAACTACAATAAATATCCCTCTACCACAACATTCTCATTTACAGTCCTTGTTTGTAAGTCCCTCAATCTAAATGATTTCCTACCAAATGCCAAAAAGGCCTCTTCACCACTGCACCAAATTGGGCAAACTTCCATCACAACCTTCTGCACCAAGTGCTCATCAAGACCATCATCAAGAAGTTCTTTAAGGGCTTCATTATCTTCTCTGATATCTAGTAAAACACTGGATAATCCCCGATGGGCACAATAATCTAGAATTGATTTTAAGCTCATCTGTTCCAGGACAACTATTTCGACATCTTCTGATTTTGGCTCCACAATCATGGTTTCTCTGCCAAGACCACTACCTTATCTGCAGGTTCTGGGGGCAGAGCAGAAAGGTGTAATGAATTTTCTCCCCTCGCAATAATAATATGGAGAGGTTGAGAGGCTCCAGTCTCATGTGATGTTGGTAACCTGACGGTTTTTTTGGCAAATAAATTGCTAGAAATTACAACCCCATCATATTCCTGCAGTAACTTTGAGAAATATCCACCTGATTCTTCTGCTCCTTGTCCAAGCTGATTTAAAACTCTCCCGTTGAATGCAAGAGAATATCTGCAATTCATTAAACATAAAAGATATCAATAAACCATAAAGCTGAAAAGCATATATGGGAAAATTAACAGCTTTGTTTAAAAAGGTTTATGTGGTTGCATATGCAACCCCTTGACTGCCACATAGGAAAGTCTGGGCTACCTACATATGTAAATGAACCACATGATGACAGCACACATGATGTGCTTAAGCCGAAGCTCCCAACATGCAGCCCCCCACATCCTCTATCATTTCCCTTTTCCTTGAACTTTCACTAAGCTATTTCAAATGTCTTTACTATTTTTGCTTATTATTACAAATCCATATAATTTTTAACCTTTTTTTTCTAAACAGAAACCACAGGCGCCAAAGAGTGGCTGCACATCACCTTGGTACTATGCGATACCTTGACCACCTGCATACTGCAGCTACATTTTGAAACCTTTTAACCGAGTGCGTGCCATTTAATTTCATTTTCATCAGCCTAGCAGTTTCAACAACTGCAAATGATTACACAGCATAATGAATGGAACATTACTAGAGGCAGACTATGATTGTTCTACAAGCACAAATAGCCAAGAAATATAGAGAGACCCACCTATCATGCCACCTGATGAATATCTATAAACTTTGGAGTTGAGGTAATCTACTTTCAGAGGCACTCATATGTATAGAGAAGCGAACGAGTATGCTGAATGGTCAGCCAAAAGAGGTTTAATATAGGGCGAATACTTATCATAAATAGTTTAATTGCTATCTTTGGATTTTGAGGGACTTGGCTTCACCCAACTCCCTGCTTGTATTTTCTCAACAGGTCAAAAAAAAAATCTCTTCAACGTTAAAATATATATATATATATATAAATATAATCTAGATGTATCAGACTTTCTGGCTGAAACAGCACATAACAGATAGATCCAAACATGGTTTTGCAGCATATTTTCTGGACTGTTCATCTAGTTCTTTCTTTCTATTATTTAAGAAATTTAAAGAACAATACTCGACTTTGGCATGTTCAGAACATTGTCCATTCACCATGAGTAAGAGACATATATCACATGTATTTTCTCCCTCATCCAATGATTTATAATAGTGGAAAAAAGACTTTTTTTCTTTCAATGGACCAGGGATCCTTGAGATCACAGATCAGATATCTATGTTGATTTTTATCCAATAAATGAGATTAACAAATTAAGGTTATCTCCTTCTGGCAACTGCATTAAGAAAATAAAAAGAAAGTTGGGTGTGAAATAGATTGACAATGATTTATAGTGAGTAGTGGTTTATCTTTACCTTTTCGAGCATAAACCTCCTAAAACCAATGTTTGATTCCCTTCTGAAGCATGACATCTTGGAACTAAGGCAGTTATTTACAGCCCATCAGGTATATACCTTTAGGGGTGCTTGGTTCGCGACCAGAATTGAAATCGGAATGGAAATAGGAATCAGAATGGCTTGGAATTGGAATTGAAATGGCCAAATCCCTCGAAGTGCTTGGTTCATGATCGAAATCGGAATCGAAATCAGAATCGAAATTGGAATGAAAATTTGAATCCATAGAGGAGAGTAAGAATTGAGTTCTATATAGATTGAGCCATTCCCATTCCACTCCGGAATCAGAATCGGAATGGGACTGCTCCCAACTAAACGGTTGGGATGGGAATCACCCATTCCGATTCCGATTTCGATTCCAGACCCCTACTTCGCGACTGGAATCAAAATCGAAATCAGAATCAAAATGGCTTAGAATCGGAATCGGAATGACCAAATTCTCCGAAATGCTTGGTTCGTGATCGGAATCGAAATTGAATAAAAATTTGAATTTATAGAGGAGAGTAGCAATTAAGTTCTATATAGATTGAGCCACTTTCATTCCACTCTAGAATCGGAATCGGAATGGAACTCCCAATCAAATGGTTGGAATGGGAATCATCCATTCTGATTCCGATTTCAAACCCTCACTCCCTCCAACCAAGCACCCCCTTGGAGTAGTTGATAGTGTAGAGTTTCTCGCAAAGAAAAATACTTGCATATCCAATCTCATTCAACCCTTTTATAACTTTTTTTAAAAAATGCTAAACATTGGATAAATTTAAAAATTCGACCATATGCTTAGTGTGTTTCTGGTTTCTCTATTGGGTGAAAAGTTCTTATGATTTCATAAAGTTCTAAAAGGCTTTCATAGTACATATATCTATCCAAAGGTTTACATACTTCGTCTGCACATAGATCATTTCTTTGATAATTTAGCTAACAAACGTGGCTTGAACAAATTTTCCACCATGTGAAGTTCAATGTTCTAAGAAGTTCTATAGAACAAGAAACAGGATGTGAAGAGGACACTAGTTCTGCTATCACAATGCCTCTTCATTTCGTCAAGTAAATAATCATAGCCATTCTTTCTGTTGAAAATGATTGAGGGCAAGTTGCCTTACCTCAAAGTAACAAATGGCCTCCCTGTAACCATTCGATGAATATAAGCCTCATTAAGTTTCCGGCATAGCATTTCCTCCACACCAGTAATAACATCTATCCCTGAACCTCTGAGCCTTTCCACTCCTTTCGAAGCTACAATTGGATTTGGATCCACCATTCCAACAATCACTTTCTTACCTTTGAACGAATCAGTGCTTCGGTGCAAGGAGGGGTCCTTCCATAGTGGTTGCAGGGTTCAAGGGTAACATATGCTGTTGCATTTTCTGCCAAATCTCCAGCATCTTTCAGTGCAAAAACCTGCAAATATCAAATATAACTTCCTGTATGTTGATTCAGAAGTGCAATTAATTGCAAAAATTCCAAGATGAAACTTTTGGCACCAACCGTTAACCTTTTCATCTAACTAGATCCCAGCCCATCAACAACATGTGGAAGCTAAAGAACAACATGGTGGAGAGATGAATGTTGATGCATTAGGTTTTATTAGATGGCAAAATGCTGATTGATTGCTTCCTTAACTGTGTCAGAAAAGACCCTCCATGCTGACCTTTTTTCTCTATTCTTCTCAATAATAGAGTGGCTGCAGCAGCATCTGGAAGCCGGTGGCTAGAACTACATTAAAAGCACTTGCATTACATGTCAGAAATGCATTTGGATAACTTGGGCAGGAAGAATGTCAAAGATGCACATGCCAGTAGGCTAAAGCATATCCCCCTGTTATGAGCTGCACAACTTCATGGCTTTGCAGATCACATCTGATTTACAGTTTGGACCTGAACAGCATTTAGCAGGGTTTTTTGGCAGCGAACACATAGAGGTGCCCTTCATCTAGGTCCAACTGTAAGTCTAGCACCGCTCTTTTGACAGATATCAGAACATGGAACCCATTTTGAGAGCCACTAAGCTTTCAGTCCAATTTGATGCATTGGATCTTCTTGAATCAACTTATTGTTCTCTTTTCGAGATGGTCAGGCACTCGTCACCTAATTCCCTCCAGTCCAGTAAGTTTAGCCCCATCTTAACATGGTCTGTTTGATTTCTGTGCCTTAATTCCTTGAGTTTCAGTGGGTACGAGGGGAAAATGGTCATAGAGAAAAACAACACTAAAGTCATAAGTAATAGCAGAAAGGCCATTGGACAAATGGCTATGATCTGTGCATTATCAATCAAAATGTTTTAGCAAATATGATCTACTGCCATTGAGTTACGTCTGAATAATGCTGCTAATGATAAGCATATAATGGCTCTATATATGGAAATCAGGAGGAAAAGAAAATCAATAGAACTTAACATAAGCTTACAAGACACAGTTACAGATAAATACACTATGAAACTCAACCAAATATGTAAGAGGGAGTCAAATGGGAGGAAAAAGCAGTATAAGGCTACTTAATACAAATACAAATATAGTATTTCTGTATACTACATTATTGACAAAGACTTTTACCACATACCAAGACATTCAGCACATATTCATCCAGATGCTGAATTATAAAATACTACAAAGTACTTATCACAAAATAGAAAAGGAATTCCCTGCAAGTAGAACAAAATGGGCCCCGTGGACACTAGAGAAAATATCAGATCAATTATCGAAGAGCTATGAATCATTAAAGTTATTCTTTTGTCCTAAATTCCAAACACCAAATAAATTATACAACACAACTAAAACAAAAGGGTGGCTTAGTGCGTGAGGTTCCTAGAGTGGGCCAGATGCATGCAGTGTACCCTCGCAGGTGGCAAGGCTTGATCCATGTTTCAAACCCGTTAAACCTAAGTCATAATGGAGCAACCATACTGTTTTGGCAAGACTCACCCTCAAATTATACAAAATGAACACACACGCAGAAAAAAATAGGACACTTCCAATACATAAATATCAACGAATTCTTGCTTATCAGCAGAACAAAGATGAAGATCAAATTACATAACATAAAAGATTACATTTTCTTAGCTAATAACACATAAGTATCCTAAAATTATTAATCCAATAGCAGAAAAATGTAAAAACTTTATCCTGGCCACTTTTCCGAATCAAAGATTACATTTTTCTGGGCCAAAAAAACGCATCAATGAACTAAAGATACTACACTAACTATCAATCCAATAGCAGGAGACAAATGGAATGGACAGACAGAACGGACTACGCTATTGCAACCGGGAAACCCTTAACAATTAAACAGAGAAGCGAAGTAGAATTATTGGATAACCTCGGCGTGAGGCTGCCCAGCCTTGGGATGGAACCCTTCGCCGACGATCTCTCCGTCCTTAACGATCAGACAGCCGACCAAGGGTTGGGCTGGTGCACCCAATTGCCTTCCTCGCCAACTCCACGCACCTCCTCATGTAGAAGGAGTCGTCCCTCCTCTCGCATCTGATGCCGATCGAACGGCCGCGATTGCTGCGAGGGATGGCAGGCCAAGAAGTCCTTTTAGGAGGATGGCGGAGCCCATTGGTTCCGAGGTGGAAGGAGGGGACGCTCTTGGGCTGCGGAGTTTTGGAGGCGATGAGAGGGAGAAGACGGAGGAGAGCGGCATCCTTTTCTTCAGAAGGCTGGGGGCAGAGATTTTTTGAGGGTTTTTGGAGGCGGCGTTGGATTTAGCGGGTGGCCATCCGATGCAGCGGTGTCGGTCAGCAGGTTCTCCCGCCAGCGAATCGCACCATCGTGCGAACAGACAGGCTCCGAGGCTGCTCGGAGCAATATTTTGGATATTATCTTAATTTTTTCTGAAATAAAATTAAATCGTAATTTTTTTTTTGTTAATAATAATGATGATGATATAAAGTATACGATAACAAATAAAAAAAATAATAAGATGAAAGATGATCTAAACTTGGATAAAATGCTAATCTTTATGAATGAGCAACACTTATAGTGGTTGTTACATTCCATCCCTCCCAAGGGGATGATCTTCGTAGATAATAAAGCAATCAGATGAATGTATTGCCCAAAAATTGATATATTACATTTACCAGTAGAGCACAAAAATTAATGAGAGATATATTCTAGCTCGCCACCAACCATTGAGGTCCTATTTTAAAAAGCTCATTTTGGACTGCTCATCATCAATTAGAAAGGTCATGACGAGTTGCTCCAATAGTCCATTGGATGGAACAGCTACAACAACTAATGAAGATATAGGAATAGATATCGCTATATCTATTAAACAAAAATGAGTCAATTTCTCTCTAAAATATAGCAAAATTTGAAAGAAAGACATAGAGGAATTGGCTCTTTAAAAAGTTCACATATATATATATATATATATATATATATATATAT
>KE505180.1:305327-316967 GCA_000441515.1 Elaeis oleifera | reverse complement strand
CACCGATATGAATTGAGATATTACTTTGTAGTAATATTATATAATTTTGGCTAAGAAGAATCAAATAATACATGACTACCAAGAGTAGCTATCTGTTAGGTGTTGACATCAATATCTTGCAACTGATAATTCATTTGACTTTTAATATATATAGAAAGGATTACAATTTTTTTTTTCATGTACAGATATCTTCTAAGGTGATTTCTCATGTATATTAGAAGTCTCATATGCATTGTTATCCCTAGTTACTTGTTATTCTAATTTTGGTATGTCTTGACTCAATAATCCATCCATGTGCATGATCCAAGCTGTACGAGAAAATGTGTTATGCCCATTATATATTGTTTACCCTTTTCTATAAACTTAAACTTTTAGACTTTGGAGGTTAATTAACATATATTACTTTACATTATGCTAAGATTATATGGGTCAGAAATCTTAGCCTTATGAATCTTATAAGTCTCTCTATTTGCTATTCAATTGTTCCTATCTAGAACTATTTCTTACATTATTGCATGATTTCCTACATACCAGCATCTTAATTTTTTCGAATATTAGTTTAAAACCTATGGTTTTATAGCATGTCATCAGTCTAATGTCTACTGCCCATCTCTTAAATTCAATACTGTGAGTAGAAACAAAACAATATTTGATCAACATTTTATTGTAGGTGAATAAACAACTCTCTTACATAATATATATTTTTGCAATCATATATAATGGATGATGCCTAAGCTTCAATTGCTCTCAATCACCTTATTATATTATGTACCTAAGCAACAAATAAAGCTCAGGCCGCTGCAAGCAACAAATGATGGATGATACTACCAAAAAAAAACAAATGATGGGTGATGATGCTTAAGCTTCAATTACTAGCAATCATCTTAATATATTATGCACCTAAGCAACAAATAAAACTCAAGCCATAATAATGAATGATGCTTAAGCATCAATTGTTCGCGATCATCTTATTATATTACCCACCTAAGCAACAATAAACTTAGGCTATCGCTGCTTGCAATACAATAGGGTTTAGGTTGTATCTTTCATACAAGAGAATAATTGATCTTTTATACACCATTAGATCATGCCTCACACATCTCTTGAAACACTTTGAACTCTTTTTTTCATCCAATAGTCTGAATCTTGCAGTGGCTATTGCACGTTCCAATGGTGCACATGGTGAAAAATGATGAATCATTTTTTGATACGAAAAAAATAATTTAAACCCAGTGCAATATCAATGACCAATACTGCCTCACATGGGTTAACCCAAACTGGCCTTCAAGTATATATAGGGGTGCAAATGGGTCCAATTAGATCAAATCATGAGTAACTTGACCTGATCTCTTGATAGGATCTCAATGTTGGATCTAGACCCAACCTAATAGAAGATTAGGTTAGATTGAATCGGATCTATGATTAAAATTTGAATGTAACGGATCTTTTAGTCAGATTGGATATATGTATAACTTGGCCCCAATTTGAAAAATTCGGATTTAGATCAAACTCGGATAAGCATAGCCAACTACATTTAAATTATCATACAATCAATTACTATTAACCATATATAATATATAGTAAATAATATTATTTTTAAAATAAATTAAGATATAAAATAATTTTAATTATTTTATATTAAAATATTGTTCCACAAAGATTCAAATAGATTCAGATCCTAATGATATATTGAGTTCAAATCTAGTCTGATTAGATTTTAATTCAATAATTCAAGATTTAATTTGAAAATAATAAATTAATTTTAATTTAATTTAATTTATAAATTTTTTAAATATATTAAATTAATTTAAATAAATCGAATCGGATTGAATTGAATGACGTGATAATTTAACCCATTTGCGGCCTTAAGCATGCGCGAGACTCCAGACTCCATGTCCATTCGCCGGTTGACCAACGCAACAGGTATACGCCTGATACGTGTCCGGATCTGGGGCCCACTTCCGGTGTAAACGACGTTTCGCACTTGGGGAGGAATCGGTGGGTTTGGAAGCCGACAAAGAAACCCAGTGGGCCCCATCGCCGCAGATCCCAAGCGGGTAAACCTGCAAAGGTCGATGCAGATGCCAGCCTGGCCCAGCATCACCATGGCCAATCCGGTTCCGAAGCCCAAGTGGGCCCGCCTCGTCGGCCAATCCGGTTCCCAGCGTCACCTGGTTCATGCAATAATTTCTCTACCTCGTTGCCTTCCTTCCTCTTTACTCCCGCCACGCTCTTCACCTGGCCCACTCCAAATCCAATCTCCAAAAAAGCCGAGTGGGGAGGACTACCTATTTGGCTATAGACCGTGTTTAGATATTATTATCATTATCATTCGTGGGCTGGGATTTCTGGGGTTGCCCAGGATGTTAGTCCAATTTCGGCGCGCAATTGACCTCTAGTGGACATAAGCCTGCTCACAACATACTGTGATGGAGCATTCGAGATCTTTGTGGCAGCTAGATATCGGTGAAACATATGCAGGATATATGGGTGTCAATCAAAATCTTGCATGCTAATAGAGACCTCCATATAATATCGTTATTTTTTCTTATTGCCCATTTTCCTTGTATAGCACCGTTATAACAGCCATTGTTTTAGTAATTATTTTAATATTCAAATTTTAAAAGCTTTTTTCGAGGTCGATCGTCACCCGTGAACTACGGATGGCACCAGCTGTAAATAAACGATATCATATTTGGCAAACCGGAGCTTCAAGCGAACAATTAGCAAACTGCACCCCTTTCGCTTCGGATTCCAAACCGTCCCGCACCTCCTGCCAGCCTGTACCCAGACCTCCCTTCCCTCCCACCCGAATTAAATTAATTCCCCACCCCAACCCAATGCCCTTCCGTAGTCCGTACATATTATTACCATCCCCCACCTCCCTCATTTTCTAAACCTTTTCAGATCTCCAGGCCCCACCTCCTCCCTCCCAGCACCCATCACTCCCACCCCAATTCTTTCATTTATTATTATTATTTTTTAAAAAAGCCCAAACCAAGGCTTTTAAAGCTTCGTTGTCTTCGATAATCGTTTTTATGTTAAATAATTATATATTTCTTAAAGAATACAAAAGAAACGTTCCACCACTTGGTGTTGGCGAGTGAGCGGCGTACGTGCGGCGGGAACCAGCTCACGCCCGCACGCTTCTCTATGGATTCTTCCACCAACCACTCCCAGCCCAACCCCGCCAGCCTGTCGCTCCCCTCCCACTCCTCTTAAACCGCTGGTCCTCATTCCACCACTACTTGCCTCCTCTAAGGCTCGTTCACTCCCAACGCCAACTACTAATTTCGGCAAATCCATAGCCGAGAAAAAAGAGAGACAGAGAAGGAGAGAAAGCGAAAGGAAACGGAGATGGACCCGTGTCCGTTCGTCCGGGTCCTCGTCGGAACTTGGCGCTCAAGATTCCGGTGGCGGCGCGGCCGGCGGGGCCGGCGTCCACCCTCCACCTCGCCGTGCTTCTGCAAGATCCGGTTAAACAAGTTCCCCTACCAGACGGCGGTCGTCCCCCTTGTACCGCCGGAAGCCTCCTTCCCCAGCGGCGGCGACCAGCACTCCGCGGCGCTGACACTCGCCGCGGTTTTCCACCTCGCCCGCGCGGACCTCGAGAAGCTCTCCGGGAAGTCGATCTTCGCGGGGCGAAGGCCCGGCTTAAGGTGGCCATCTACACCGGCCGGCGAGGCACCACCTGCGGGGTCAACTCCGGCCAGCTCCTCGGGAAGGTGAAGCTGCCGCTGGATCTCAAAGGGGCGGACGGCGGGCGTGCGTGTTCCACAGCGGCTGGGTCTCCGTCGGGAAAGGGTCCAAGAGCTCGTCGGCGCAGCTCTACCTCACCGTCCGGGCCGATCCCGACCCCGCTTCGTCTTCGAGTTCGGCGGCGAGCCGGAATGCAGTCCCCAGGTGTTCCAGGTCCAGGGCTCCATGCGCCAGCCCGTCTTCACCTGCAAGTTTAGCTGCCGGAGCCTTGTCGATTGGAATTTGAGATCCAGGTTTGCTCTTCTCCAATATTAGAGTTTCCTCGTCCCGATCGAGTTTTCCTTCTGCATTGCCGTTTCAAGAACAAATGCTCATGGATTGCTGCTAAATAACACGTCATTTTTAGCGATTTCGAATTAAATCGCGGCAATTTCAAAATATGCTATGATTTTGGGGAAATGGAGATATGTTGGCCTGATGCGTTTCCTTGCTTTTTTCTATAATTTATTTTCTAATGGCCAGGTCGGTGCCGGCGGAGCCGTGCAGTTCGAGAAGTTGGCTGGCATCGTTCGGGTCGGAGCGGGAGCGCCCGATCAAGGAGCGTAAGGGGTGGTCGGTGACCGTCCACGACCTCTCCGGCTCGCCGGTGGCGCTCGCCTCCATGGTGACGCCCTTCGTGGCGTCCCCAGGGACCGACCGGGTGAGCCGCTCGAACCCCGGCGCATGGCTCGTGCTCCGTCCGGGCGACGGCACATGGAAGCCCTGGGCCCGCCTCGAGGCTTGGAGGGAGCGCGGCGGCGGCACGAGCGACGGCCTCGGGTACCGATTCCACCTCGTCCCGGACACCGCCATGAGCGCCGGCGTCCCGCTAGCCGAGTCCGCCGTCAGCACCAGCAGGGGAGGCAAGTTCACCATCGACCTCACCGGCGCCGGAGGATCGCCGGCGGGAGCCCGAGGGGAGCGCCGAGTTTGGTGCCGGGCCGTGGCCCTTCTCGTGGTACCGGGGATTCGTGATGTCGTCGACGGTGGAGGGGAGGGGAAGTGCAGCCGGCCGTCGGTGGAGGTCGGGGTCCAGCACGTGGGGTGCACGGAGGACGCGGCTGCCTTCGTGGCGCTCGCGGCCGCCGTCGATCTCAGCATGGACGCCTGCCGGCTCTTCTCGCGCAAGCTCCGGAAGGAGTTGAGCTCACCGGACCTGTTCCGGTGATTCTCGTCCGTCTGATCTGTCTGCAAATGTTTGTTTTTCCTTGCTCGTACGATCATATTAACGGCTAATTTTACCAACTGATTGGAGTTTGTTTGGTTGGTTATCCGTCGCAATTGTACAGTGGAGGAGACTTCTGTTCTTGTGAGGATTATTTCATCCTTGTTTTGACGTGCGATTCGGCTGAGAAGTTAATTAAGTCTTCTAGGTGGTTTTTTCAGTTTACTCGCGAGGATCGGGGAATAGAGTTTAGTACTTTGTAGACAGTGGTTGTTTAAAGTTTAATGACACTTTCGTTCTGAAAGGCATTATGGCATCATTAATGTAGGAAGGGTGCCCTTTTATAGATAGATGTAGAAGGAAGAATTTTATAGCTTGTAGAGGAGGTAAATTGGCATTGTGATGTTTGCAAGGTACGTGTTTGGATCATAGGTCTTGTTTTTGACATTTTTCTTGTTGTTCATAGGACAGTTTTGCCTTGTTCCGTTCCGCCTTGTTCCATCATTTAACTTTTTATTTTTATCTTGTTCTTGGAGCATCAACTTGTGGACTATTAGTGATTTTTTTTGTCTTGACTAGACTGCAGATCAAATACAACACTAGTCTTGAAGCCTTAACATAGTCTAGTTTGGATGCTCTTCGGTTGGTGGAGGTCTTAGTTCCATCAACCCACACCCATGTGTCACATGACAATAGGTAATTGGACCGGACAAGGCATGTGTATCATGTAACAACAAACGATCAGATTGGACAAAAAGTTGTTCGTCCTGGCTTTGTCCAATCTTATCTTTTGTGCTCTCTCTCTCTCTCTCTCTCTCTCTCTATATCTCGATAGATGTACAACAGGTGATATACTTTGGACCTCTCCTGCTCACTCGCGAATTAATTGTATCTTTTTCTTTCTGGATATATAGCTCGTACCTTTTATCCTTTAATCTTTATTTACCTCAGATCCAAGGCCACTTTCAAAAAGGAGCTATGAACCATGTGCTGAGCCAAGCACCAAGCAATATTAAATGCCACAGTTTCAGCTTTAATCAAAATAAAAAGTCACGCTCCGCGAGTTAAACTGGGTTCCATGTGCTGTCATTCCAGCAAAGTTTCAGAAGGGAGCGAGACATCTAACTCCCCTGCTTGCACCTTGCATGAGATTGAAGTGGGAACCGGGAACTGCAGTATACAAATAGCTTCAGAAATCCCAATCAATCTTTCTTTCTTTTATTTTGCAGTGCATGAAGCCATCAAATAAGGTAATCCACATGCATATATCATGCCATATATGGCATACATCATTTGATGACCGTCCATCTTTTTATGGTGACCAACCAAAATGTACGATACCTCATGGCATAGGGCCATACCACAAGGATCCACCCATTTGACGAGCACGTGAAACTCTGACAGATGTTACATGCATATAAGCTAGCAACTTGGCAAACAAACCAAGAGAGAGAAAGTTTCTGAAACCTGACGACCAGACTGGAATTAGAGTAGTATGCTAATTAATTCAAGCATCCAGTCCAAATCAACACTCTTCACGCCAGTAAAGAACACATAACCAAAAAAAACACTGGTACTTTCCACTTTGTCATGCATTCCTATCCTTCCCTGGTTAAGGTGATCCATCCACCTACTGCTTCACACCTTTTTCTCTTTTTATTTGTCCACATTAACAACACTTGTTAGATCATGGATTCCCAACCTTGAAAGCAGGCCCACTAGTTACCGAGTGACTCAGTTGCACGTGTGATATGCACGTGCAAAAGCTATATGTATAGCTGACGGTGCGTTGCTTTCAAAAGCCAGCAGCTTTTAGTTCATGGCTTAGGGCAGGTGTGGCCCAGCCGAAGGTGTTTGTTTAAATCGTTTCTGATAACTGGGACCGAGTGAACTGTACGGCTCGTGAACCAGTTGGGTATGGCAAGGCAAAAGGCAAGGGAAACAGAGGAAAGATCCAGCCAAAACAAATTACTTGGTCGCAGATACCTGGGAATGCTCCATTGATCACCAGAATTAGATGCCAAAACCATGGCCAAAGTAATTGTGTCAGTGGAATGTATTTGAGACTAACAGCTGGAGATCATGATGGTTTGGTGGATGCATGGCCCAGTTGATCTACTGTCTATTTCCATGGGTCATGATGTTTCGACTGGCTTTTGCAAGGGACCACTGACTTCATCTGGTGATGAATGCAGAATATAAGTGATGAGTGAGAAGACTTGGAGAAGTCTAAGTTACTACCAATCAGATGTCAGTAAAGTTAAATGTACAATTGAATGTGCAACCTAATTGGGCCATCATCCATATTAGAGCCTAAGAAACCATAGTTTCACACTATTGAAGTGCCTGGGTGGCAGCTTAATTAGGTGCAGAATTTTGATTCATGGTGATGGATTAGCGGCGGAGTCGCTGCACTATATATATTCATGTTGAGTTTTCAATCTTGATATGTACATGTAAAATGCAAAGTGTCCCAAAAAAAATCTTGCCTTCCTAATGTTGATGAAAGAATATTTTTGCCATATCAAAACAGATGCCAAGAGTATTGCATGGCTACACTGTATTTTGCGAGCATCATTGTGAGAATTATGCTTTATTGGTATCCTGGAATTGGATTGAAGATAAATGCCCCACTTGTTCGCATTAGTTTGTTCTTTATTCCAACAAAAAAAAAAAGAATAAAGAATAAAGGAATAAAAGAATATGAAAGATTTTTGACGTGTCAATAATGCAAAGTAATCATAATAATACAAGGGAAGAAAAGTTGAAGCAGAGTGAGTGACATTTACCATTCAATACAAAGCATCTATAATGTTTTTTTTTTTTTGGGTTAACATTGAAGGAAGCATTAAAAACAGACAACATCAAAGGCATCAAGGAGTTCTCAAGTAACAAGTTCCTCTTGCAATATAAGCCTGAATAATTGCCCAAGTTTCCTTTGCAATATAGGACAATGGAAGATAACAATTTCATCTTCCCCACACCAAGTCACAAGCATGGTGATTAAGGAACGATTTATAGGGCGATCGTCTCCATAAGACCTTCCACCAGAATAATCTAACTACTGGACAGGCAGTAATTTTCCAAATAGCTGAGAAGTTCACACTGATTGCAGTACTATCAATGTCAGAAGAATTCATCATGGAAGAAGAGCCAGATTGATGGCAGGTACAATAGTCGTCGGAGATATGATGAGGTACTGGGAGGGAGATGATTCGATTAACAAGATAAGGTCCAAAATTCTCATGTAAAATTTGTCGATCCCACACTCCAGTTTCAGACATTAGGAAAGAAACAGATTTACCTTCAAGAGATAGAGTTCAGAATAGTTAAAACTAGGAACGGAATAGCCTATAGGTCTGCTCTTGCATGCCTTAAGTCATGGCCTGGGACGATATATAAGAATTTTAGAGATGCTAAGCCAAGTGCAACCCATTATGAATCCTATTTGCTGCAAATCGATTTGACTAACCTATTTTCAATCCGGAGTTGATTTGAGACCAAAAAAAAAAAAAGTCTAACCCAAACAAGAGTTATTTGGATCAGGCATGGATGAAAATTATGGCTTGTTTGGTAAATGAATTGGATTAAATAGGTCTCCTTCCATATCTCTCTCTCAAAAATATAGGGTGCCTTGATCCTAACTTAAAATGACCCTAAATAAGTACGCTAAACATTTTACGATTTTGCTGAACTTATCTAGTATTCTTAAATCTAATGCAGTGATATACCAAAAAAAAAAAATCTAATGTAGTGATCATTATTCATGTTACTGATTACAATTTATCTAAAGTTCTTAACTGAATCCTTTATGGAGTAAGTTGTGTTGATAATGTCTACACATTGTCTTGATATTTTATTGCATAATATGTATATGACAAGATAAATAATCAAATTATATATTTATTATTATGATTTGTATGTGGATTATTCTTGACATCATTTAACCTGAGAAATCTGATGGATTAATATAAATAAATAAATAAACTCTAACCAGTCTAGACTAAATGGAAACAGATTAGATTTGAATGTAATTTTTTTGATCTAATTTGGATAGGATTGGATTTGAATGGTGTCAATCCTGATCCAACCCGACCTGCTGGTAGCACTAATATTGGAGGGCATTTATGTAAGATGATTTCTATTTTATACATAGATATAACATGCAATATAATTATGAAATGAATTTTACTTCAAGGCATGCTATTTGCAATCCCTCTCAAAAATAGAATTTGTCATGCTCTACCATGCTATGATAAACGGAGCTTACCATAAGTTTCAAAGAGCTTTTTTTTGTTTTTCAAATGAAAATGAAAGAAACAAGCTGCTTCCTCCAATGCATTATCATATTAGGTACATATTATTCAGTACATAACAGAGATGGATGAGTAGGGGGAATAAGGAGGTACAAGACAACTTCAAAATGTCCCCAGTGTTACATGTGCTGGAAATGCCATCTGTGAAAAAAAGCATTTTATCTTTGACTTCAAAGCAGGCCCTCATGAGTGATCATCTGGGTATTGTAAGTTCCCACCCACCTGAAGGAAGGAGGTCAAGCTTTCCTTTGGATCGTCCCAATAATTTTAGCTCAAGCTTTCCTTTGGATCGGCACACCAACTTAAATTTAATGTCCGAGTGAGTTGAAATAGCTGCCAGGTTTTGCACCTCTACATTTTGTGAGGAAAAGGTCCAGTCTTATACTAAGAAGATGATGTGCTTAACAACTTTGGATGTTACCAGAGCCTGGAATCGAAAGATGCAGTGTGTTTCGTCCCTTCCAAATGCACCAAAAACCTATTGAGACAGCAGTATCACATTCTTCTGCCTGATCCTTTTGAGAACAAGAACCTCTTCATATGTGCCAGGTGTCAAATACATTGTCCGACGGTTGCTGTGATCCTAGTCTTTACATTAGGATGGTCCAAATCTGTTTTGAATAATCATAGGATAACAATAGGTGTTCCTGTTTTGCAGAGTGGCTTGAGGATAATAGATATGATGCAGTTGTTCCAGTTTTGCAGGGTACCACAACTAATTAAATACTTTCACTTTCTCAAGAATAGGCAGTCTCCAAATTATTCTTCCAAAGTGTGATAAGGCTCTCCCATGGCTTAAGAAGTAGTAGTAATGTTTCACAACAAAGGATGAGCTCTACTTCTATTTCCTACCATTAACACTATTTGATAACCTTGGTGACCCCATATGAGCATGTAAATGTTGGAGTTCAATTGTAATTGCATAATTCAATCGCTATTAGAAGTTTTCTAGCCACTGGTCGACACTGAGGAATTGAACAACTGATACGTGTTGATCTTTAACTTTAAAAAAAAAAAGTTAGGGGTATCTTTCTACTTGGGATTGATTCTGATTCCATATGTCATGCTAGGAGCATATTTGGGCTATTTCCAACTATGGGAATAGAGGATTGCATGAACAAATCCCATTGTTTAAGGATGCTTTTTCCAACATGGTGAAGCCTTTCTAGACAAGAGGGTAGGTGACTTGCCTGGCAATCTTTGAGAGTAGTATAGATTGTGAATGAGAACCTGCCATGATCTATTTTGCTGGAGAAAATTTTGAACCACCATTTCCCCAACAATGCTTGGTTGACTATTCTAAGATACGTGATGCCCGGGCCACTAAATTTCTTTGCTCTGCATACTTGTGACCATACTGCAAGGTATTTAATTTTGTTACATGACCCATGATCACCCCATGAAAGTTGTGGCACATGACATCAAGTTTCCGAACAATTCCTATGGGGGTGGAACTGACATCTAATATGTTGGCATAGCTTTGAGGACATGGTTCATGAGAATGAGTGTTTCAGTGATAGAAAGGACTTACTATTTCCATCATGCTAGCTTTTTCTTACTTTTTTCAACAGAAAGATCTAATCTCTAAGCTTCAAACGCGAGTTCTTTAGAGGGAGATCAAGATAAAAAATGGAAAGATCTGTTATCTGAGATCCAAACAATAGCGAGAAGGATTCTATTTGAGCTTTGGATATATCCAATCCTATTTTGTGGCTAGTCAATATTTCAAAGGAGTAGAGAATTAGCTTTAGTGATTGAATGTGGTCCTTTACAATATTGCAAAGTGGTATTATATTGTTAGCTAATTGCAAACATCTAAATTATCCCATTATGCCAAGGGGTCCTCTTCCAGAGATCATACTCCCAATTGCTACTTGTCTCAAAATTTTGCCAAGTATGTCAACCACCCAGACAAAGAGCAATGGAGAGAGGGGGTTATCTTGTTTCGTCCCCATTTGCTAACGAACCACCTATCTGGCTGCCCATTGATTAATATGGAAGAGCTTGTGCTTTGTAGCAAGGAGTTTGTCAAACAATAGTAATAAATATTTTTCGATATTATTTCTTCTCCAAGTTGGAGCCAATATATACATATAATTACACCATAGTAATAGGAAACAATCCTATTCTAAGAAACTAAATATTCTTATACACAAGATTTGACAACTATATACAAGATTTGACAACTAATCTATTTGACAACTATACACAAGATTTGACAACTAATCTGATTTCTATAATTATGAAATTAATCTGATAATTACAACCTACAGACAACTCATGCCAATACTCTCCCTCAAGTTGGAGCATAGATATTTATCATGCCCAACTTGTCAATCATATCATGGAATATCTTTCTGAAACAGCTTTTGTGAGAATATCAGCCAACTGACTCTCCGACTTGATGAATGAAAAATATAT
>KE505180.1:288230-305307 GCA_000441515.1 Elaeis oleifera | reverse complement strand
TCATATCATGGAATATCTTTTCTGAAACAGCTTTTGTGAGAATATCAGCCAACTGACTCTCCGACTTGATGAATGAAAAATATATAATCTTTTGATCTAACTTCTCCTTGATGAAATGACGATCAACTTCAACATGTTTGGTGCAGTCATGTTGTACAGGATTTTGTGCAATTTCGATAGCAACCTTATTATCACAATAAAGATTCATAGGTATTGCATATTCAATCCCCAAGTCTTTTAAAACACTTCTAATCCATAACAATTCACATGCACCATGAGCCATACCTCGGAATTCGGCTTTTGCATTTGATCTTGTCACAACTTTCTGTTTCTTACTTTTCAAAGTAACAAGATTACCTTCTACAAAAGTAAATAACAAGATGTGGATCTTCTGGTTGTTTAATCACCTGCCCAATCAGCGTCCGTATATCCTTCAATGTTAGAGCCACCATTTTTTGAGAATAATAAACCTTTGCCCGGAGAATCTTTCAAGTATCTCAAGATTCTGTATACTGCATTCATGTATTCTTTACTTGGTGCATGCATGAACTGGCTTACGATGCTTACCGCATAGGCTATATCCGGCCTTGTGTGTAACAAATAAATTAGTCTCCCAACCAACTGTTGATAGCAACCCATGTCTGTTGGAACTTGATCCGAAAAATTTCAAGTCTATGATTCATTTCTAAGGGTGTTTCGACTGGTTTGCAAGCAAGCATTCTAGTTTCAGTCAAAAGATCTAACACATATTTCTGTTGCGAAAGAAAATCCCTCGTTCTGATCTTGCTATTTCAATTCTCAAGAAATATTTAAGTTGTATTAGATCCTTCGTCTCGAACTCAGTAGCCAAATATTCCTGTAACAACTTCATTTCACACGGATCATCTTCTGTTGAGACCATATCATCAACATACACGATTAAAGCTGTTACCTTCCCTTCTTTGTGTTTTATAAATAAAGTATGATATGAATTACTCTGTTTAAAACCAAATGCCTTTATTGCAGAAGAGAACCTCCCAAATCAAGCTCTAGGTGACTATTTAAGCCCATACAATGATTTTTTCAATTTACAAACTTCATTTTTTCCTAAAGAACTATTTTAATTCCAGGTGGCAGCTCCATATAAACTTCCTTCTCTAAATCTCCATTTAGAAAAGCATTTTTAACATCAAATTGTTGCAAAGGCCCATCCCAATTTATGGCTACAGATATGAGAATGCAAAATGTGTTGAGCTTAGCTACTGGTGCAAAAGTCTCTTGGTAATTCACCCTATACTTTTGTGTGTACCCCTTCGCAACTAACCTTGCTTTCTATCTATCAATGCTTCTATCTACATCCAATCATCTTCTTTCCTTTGGAGAATGAAACAAGTTCACAAGTAAAATTCTTTTGTAAAGCCTCCATCTCTTCATTCATCGCTTTTGTCCATTTTGGATCTGCCAATTCATCCTGCACACTGCTAGGAATAGATACTTTGGATAATTGATTAATAGTTAGTGCATATGATTTAGACAATCTATGAGTGGAGACATAATTGCTAATTAGATGTTTAACATTGACTTTGGGATCAGGTTCATACTATTTCCTTGGGACACCCTTATTCGATTTTTATGGGTATCTTGGAGTAAAATTTTCAGGAAGAACATTTGTTTCAAGAGACTCATTAGACATAGGACTCAATATTAGACTAGAGATTACCTGAGGAGAAGAATTCTGGATATTCTAGGTTGATTCGTCAGTTAATGGTGTTAACATGGGCAACGCTGCAGCCATTGGTGATTGTGATTTGTCTTCGGAAAGAACTACCTCCTCATACTCAATTGCAGAAATACTATCAAAATTTTGTGGACTACTTGTCCCAAACTTTTCATTCACTTTTCCAATTCAAAAGCTTATCTCCTCTATTGCCTTCTTGTAACACGCTCTCTTCACTAAAGTTCTCCCCCTGAAGAGATGGTGTAAAAACTCTCCCTAGTAAAGTTCTGGCTCACGAAAAGAGGTATCCAAGGTCACATATAACTTTCGGGCTTGAGGATCATGGTACCGATATCCCTTCTGAAAATCTGAATAGCCAACAAATACACATCGTTTTGCACATGGATCAAGTTTATTTTGCAAAGTCTTGAGAATGTGAACATATACCATACAACCAAAGACTCTTGATTCAAGATTTGGGAGATGTGGAATTGAAAAAAAGATTGCATCTTTTGTTGAGCGATTTGGAAACGTATCACTCGAGAAGGTATCCGATTAATGAGATAAATGACAGTCTTCACAGCTTCTCCCCAATAGAATCGTGGCATGTTCATGCCAAAAAGGGAACACGAACCACCTCTATTATCTGCCTATTCTTCCTCTCCGCCAAGCTATTCTGTTGCAGAGTATAAGTACAAGAAGTATTATTTCGAATCTCATATTGGCTTAGAAATTTTTCAAAAGAAGCATCTACGAACTCTATTGTATTGTCAGATTGCCAAACACAAATCTGCCTTTGATACTGAGTGCCCACCATACTATGAAATTTCTGAAATGCTATGCAAACATCACTTTTTTGTGAAGCAGAGACACCCAAGTCATCCTAGTGCACTCATCAATAAATGTAACAAAATAACAAGCTTTAGAAATTGAAAAAAATTTGCAAGCCCCTAAACATTAGAGTATATAACCACAAAAGGTTCTGAACATTTATTCAAACTTGGTAAATAAGAAATACGATGGATTTTGGCCAATTCACAAATATCACAATGAAAATCCAAAGTATTAAAATTTGAAAAAGATAGGGTTGTAATTTTTGAGATATCCAAAAGAAAGATGTCCTAATCTTTGGTGCCATAACCATATAGTTGCTCGATCTTTTCTTCGCTACCAATGTGATATGCATGACTAAATTTGTGTCCTCCATTCTCTGTTAGTTCTAAGTAATAGAGTTTGCCCTATTTAACACCATAACCAAGAATCTTCCTGGTCAGAATATCCTGAAAGACACAAAAAGAGGGCCAGAAAGTTACAGTACAAGCAAGAGAGGAGGTTATTTGACTAACAGACAAAAAGTTATATTCAAGAGATGGAACGACTAAAACTGTATTCAGTGTGAGAGTACTAGATAAGGTGACAGATCCTTCTCCAATAATAGGAGAGGTACTACCATTAGCTATAGATATAATAAATTGAGAAGATGGATGAATAGATTGTAATTGACCAGAGTCTCTAGTCATATGATCAGATGCACCTGTATCAATAATCTAAGTACTATTCTTAGAAGTTGTAGAAAATACATTTTCCTTACCACCAATACCTGGGTGAGCAACATTTGCTGTGGGCTGCGATTTCTCCTCCACATTTGATCGGACTTCCTCCATAGAAGTCACCATAGCCTTCCCTGCAATCTCCTTTCTTGATTTTTTGAAAATCCCACCACTCAGGGTAGCCAATGATTTCATAACATCGCTGTTTCGAATGGCCTGTTTCACCACAATGACTACATACAAGATTGTTAGACTTTTCATCACAATGACGGATCCGATTCTTTGCCGAGCCAGATGATGATCCTTGTCGAGTTTGGTTGGCTAGCGTAGCCGAACTCTCAGAGATTGGCTGTGAGCCTCCCATTGTCTGTCTTTGTTGATATTCTCTCCTCACATATGCATATGTACTCTCCGAATCAAGTTTTGGTTCTTTTTGTAAAATTTCTCTATGAACCTAATCAAACTCAGAGTCGAGTCCACTCAGAAAGATATGAACTCGAAGCCTAGCCATCGCGGAATGCAACTGGATCACTCCTTCAACTGTTCCTTCCTGAGAGGTAGTCCTTGGATCAATTTTTGAAAATAGCTACAAGCTCATTATAGTATGTTGACAATGGTCTACCATTTTGTGTGGTAGAAAAGATTTTGATTCAATTCAAAGAGACGGATTTCATCCGATCCATCATAGAAGGTTTTCGACACAGCCTCACATATCTCCTTGGCTGTGGAAAGACAGATAAATCGTTGCATCAGTGTTGGGCTCATTGAGTCAATAAGCCAGCTTTTCACTCTATGATTTTCGATAATCCATATTTCATAATTGCGATCTTCGGGTGTAGGCTTTTCGTTTTCGGTAAGATATCCAGCTTTGTTACGAGCGCCAATACGCATCTCCATAAGCTGAGATCATAATTGGTAATTTGTCTCATCCAGTATGATACTGGTAGGAAAAGCAGAATTATCTTGGTGGATGATGATAGGTGGTGTTGAGTTGTTCGATGCAGCTGGGACAATGGGATTGACATCAGCCATTTAGTTTCAGGTGGAAAAGAAGAGATGGAGATGGAAAACTTGGAGATGGGGATTTTCGTGTAAAGGCTTTGGAAAGCGAGATTCGATTCGTGTTGAGCAGTTCTTTTAGGGTTAGAATTGCTTTGATACCATGTCAAACAATAGTAAATGAATATTTTTCGATATTATTTTCTTCTTCAAGTTGGAGCCAATACATAAATACAATTACACTATAGTAATAGGAACAATCCTATTCTAAGGAACTAAATATTCCTATACATAAGATTTGACAACTATATACAAGGACAACTATACACAAGATTTGACAACTATACACAAGATTTAGCAACTAATCTATTTGACAACTATACACAAGATTTGACAACTAATCTGATTCCTATAATTATAGAATTAATCTGGTAATTACAACCTACAGACAGCTCAAACCAACAGAGGTTATCCACTTGAGCCATCGTGGTCTAAAGCCTCTGAATTTAATTAGAAGATTGAATAAGAATTTTCAAGAAATACTATCAAATGTTTTTTTTCAAAATCTATCTTATAGAGAATCCTTTTGCATTTAAATCTTTTGGAGTAGGCTATTATCTTATTGCTAGAATGTAGGTTTTGTGAATTTGTCTTCCTTTAATGAAAGCATTAAATCAGTATATCGATCACTTTACTCAGCTGGGAGGATAACATTTTTGTAATGATTTTGATAATGTCATTCTCCAGACTAATTGGCCTAAAGTCCTTGACCCAAGCAATACCAGATGTCTTTGGAATGAGTGTGATGCAAGTATAGTTGATTCTGCTATATCTAATGATTATTTTTAGAGGCCTTGACAGCCCCCTCTTAAAACAAAGAAAGGCCTTGACAACCCTGATGAGAAATGAGTTGCTTGTTCTGGAAAGAAAACTGAAAGAAGAAATTGATGATCTTAGAGCCCAAAAGCTGGAACTTATAGCTGAAGCTGATAAAGGCAGAAAAGGAGATGTTTGAGATTGACTGAGAGCTAATTGATGAAAAAAGAGAGGAGTTACGGAAAGAAGCAGAATGGGTTGCTGAAGAGAGAATAGCAGCGGACCAGTACCTTAAAAATGAACATGATAGCATTAAATTGGAGAAGGAAAATTTTCGTAATCAGTTTAAGAGTGATATTGAGTCCTTGGCTCGTGAGCGGGAGGAATTTTAAGCAAGATGAAGCGTGAGCATTCAGATTGGTTCAGCAAGAAAGAGAGGATTTTATAAGGGACCTTATGATTCAGAAGAAGGCATAAGAAAATTGTGTGGATAAGAAAAAAAGATGAGAGGAAATTGAAACTTATTTAAAAGAAAGGAGGAAACATTTGAACAGGAAAATACCAGAGAACTCCAGCATATAGATTCTCAAACAAACTTTTTTTTGTTAATCCTAAATTTTTTGCGCTCTCTTAAGTGCCCAAATCTTCTACATGAACTCAGATGTCGACTACTTGCCCGAAGAGTCCATTTAATCTCTTATATTTCTCTTTATACAAAGGCTTATTTTATTTTTTGCAATCAAGCTATAATCTATTAATGGTTGCATCCCTTCATCTTGGCAGAAATTCTTGGATTCAAAGTGGGTGCAATCGTTTCTCAAGATATTTCTGATTGGTGGTGATCGCATCATCATTCCTTAAAAAAAAAAAAAAAAAAAATACAGGTATTGTGGTGCAACTAGAGATTCTCCACCCAATCTACAACGAATTATTGATTGGCTGTGAGAATGCATGCAGGAAGTTTAATAGCAAAAGTGACAATTCTATAGGAAAGAAACTTAGTAAAATATAAATGACTGTTAAATTCTTATCATATTAAATATGGGAATAACATGATTAGTTAAATGATATTTGAAACTAAAATCCTTCAAAATAGTAACATTGTAAATATGGAAGATGTTGTGTAGGTTCATAGTTGCACATGCAATATGATATATATACATAAAGCACAGATCTCCAGTGGTGTGCAGATTACACCGCAGAATGCTATGCAACGCTCGGTCGATGCTATCAAGGGATGGGTGGCTATCAAAAATAGAGATAAATTTTATAATTCTCAGCCAGCGTTTGAGGAGGCATAGCCGTTACAATAGTATCCAATTCCCTCTGTTATGTTATCTTCTTTGGTTAACTGTGAGATTTGACTCTACCCTAAGCTCTTGACTCCATTTTATTTTCTGTTCTTCCGGATATCATGGCGAAGTCTGCATTTTTCTAAAAAAAAGATATAAATAAAGCATTCCAGATGCTTTCCAATAAGCCCATGCATAGTGCATTAATTTAGGGTCATGTATACTAGCATTGCAGGTACACAATGCTAGTATAAATATTAAAAAGAAAAGATAACAATCTTTATAATGTGTTATTAAAACGGTATGTTATAATACAAATAACAACTATTATTCTATTATTTAATTTATTTATACTATTTTCTAAATGCACTATCTTTTCAAAGTTTCTTTTTCTGGTAAAAATTTACATTCCAAAAGGGATGGTGAGTTCTGAAGTATAAAATTTTCCATCTAATGAATACTTATTGGACAAATAATATCATATCACCGTAACAGCTACTATAAATAATAACTATTTTGATATAATAATAACTATTCTGATATTTAAAAATTAAGATGCATATTTTAAGATAAATAATAATGGTTATAATGTTATGGGAGTCATAATGAAATAATGCCGTTTGTAAGCAGAGATACATAAAACTGGCTGACGGACGCATGCGGTGCTGAAGATGGTGACTAGGTAATGGGCTAAGTTGGGTCAGCTGGGCCATGTTCCCCAAGAGATGTTTGTTTGTTACCTTCCAGATAGTTTTTAACAAGAGAAATTCTTTGTACACCGCATGTAGTGTAGAAAAAATATATCTGATTGGGCCACAGAACCACTGTTTTCCAATACACAATTAATGTCCGTAGTTGTAGTTTTATTTTTTCGTTTGAAATTTTGAATGATGAAAATATCCTTCCTCTTCTGAAAAATTCTGACATTTTGCGTCGATATTATGACATCCTACACAGGATGTTATAATTTTCTCATAAAATATCGTAATTTTGATAAAATATTTTATAATTTTTAATGATGAAAATATCTTTCTCTCTTTATGACATCTTATGAAAAATTATGACATCCACGATGTCATAATATCGACACAGGATATCATAATATAGATACAGAATGTCATAAATTTTTTAGAAGAGGAGAGGCATATTTGTCCTTCAAAATTTTAAATGAAAAAGTAAATTACATACATTAAATATATATTAAAAAATAGTGATTACGTGGTCTAATCAGATAATATGGTGTATTTTTTCTAAAACACATGCGATGTGCAAAAAATTTCCCTTTTAACAAAGGCATATAAAGATAGGTTTCCAATTCTTGGCTTCCTTTGGAGGGCAACTAGTTGTTCCGCCTCTTGCTGCTACACAAACATCGGTGAGAACAAATCTTGCGAGCAGTGAAATTTGTACACAAAGTAAAGGGAATCTTTTAGGTCTATTTTGGATGCAAGAATGATTGCAAGTTGCAACAAACGAACTCTATATCCACAGTTCCCATGGAGAAAAGTAATCATTAATATAGCATTCGTAGTGGTTATAACCAACACTAAAATTTGTAACATATTGCAACAGTTCTTGTCAAATTTATAGTGATCATCCGCCCGCCTCTGCTACGGTTAATATGGTGCAATGATTACAACTTCCGCTCTAAGTTCAACTTGTCTTAGTAGTTTCAAACCCCAGCATTGTCCGTCTGAGAAATTATAAGGTGGACTACGTCCATCAAAAATCTAGGATGAAATGAATTCATTTAATAATTTCATCTTAGAGTGAAATGAACCAACTTAGATTGTTACCAACTCATTTTAGGTCCGGCAAACTTGCCCCACCTAATAATTCTTTGTCCATCCACTGATAATCCCTCTGCCATCTAAACACAGGTGGCCTCAATAATACCAAGTTAATTTCTTTTGTTACCAAACAAAATTACGCCAAAGATCCATTTGGTTGTGACTAATCTAGTATGAAAAAATAAATTTCATATCAGATTACCATATTTGATTTGAAAAAGAGAAGAGAAAGATGGTAAAAAAAATGATGGGCCCATGCTTATTTTTCAGAGAGAGAAGATAAAATAAATATCATGGAAGGTTGGTATTTGGTAAATTTTTTAAGTTATGATAATCCATACTTGACAAAATTAATTTCAATAAATTTGTTATGTAATTATTAAATTTGTTTGATGTCTTTCTAAATACATTCATTAGAAAGTTTTTGTCAAAAAATTAAGATGAAGATGACATTATGCAAAGAGCTATATAATAATAATTATTATATTAAAATCGATAGAGATGATAATATTATTATAGTATTAAAAAAATATTTTATATTGAAGCATATATTGATAAATTTTATTATATTCTCATATAAGATTACGTCCAACCTAACACAATAATTTTTTTTCAGTATCATTTTTTAAATAATTTTTTATCAATTAAATATAATAAAATTATTTTTAAATTAAATAAATTTTAAAAATCGTTGAAATACCCATAATCTGAAATATCCAAATCAAACGGATCCCAAGGCCTTGAGGTGCTCGACATTAAAAGGGAGGCGGGCTTGGAGGTGTGGGCATTCCACTGCTGTCTTCACTCGCTATCTGCCACTATCCGTGTCCAATTCAGTACCCTCAAAGCTTGCCATTAACAGCGCTACTCTCATTATCTTTATCAAAAAAAAAAAATTACTCTTTCTTCTTCTCTTCTTTTTCTTCTTCTTCTTCTGTTGATACGAAGGGAAGCAGAATGCCACCCATAAATTTTATTGAGGGAGAGAGACGAGAATGTATGAAATAGTGTTCAGCTCTCTTAAGTGAGCTGGATGTAATCGCATAATTACAATGCTCAACAGAGCGCAGAAGCCATCCAAGATAAGACACTTAAACTGAAACTAGGAGTCAAGAGCTGGATTAATGAAATTTGAGAAACGAGTTTAAGCTCAAGCAAGCATTTTTGTTCATAATGATCATGCATGGCCGCACGGTGATGATACATCTCAAGTCATAATATTTGTTGCTGCCAATCCCTTCATCATCTGTTCGTCGGGAATGAGCACCTACAAAATGAAGTCCGCACTGATCGGAGTTATCTCCGATGGAGACCTTCCGATGCCTAAGTTTGAGGGGGAGACTGGGTAACAGTAGTATGAGAATAGAGACAGAGCTCAACGTATTAAAATTAGCTTACCGAAACTTGTTGCCTTACCTCCTTTTTATAGAGTAGATCGTCGTAACTGTCGGATATGGTCCCGCATTTAGCGACGTAGAATCACAGAGCGGTAATCTCGTAGTGGGTTATTAATTTTCATGGATTACGTCGCGGTATCAGTAGAGTAACCGTCTGTGACGGTTATGATATATTTGAATGAGTCGGCCAATTGTGCGTCGGGAGTCGGTTGTCGGTTAGTAACTCTGAAATACTGACGGTCGAAGTAGTTTATTGTCTGTAGAGTCCGAACATCGGCCGTCTATTGATCTTGATTCGGTGAGGGGTGTTCGGTTAGTCGGTCAAGAGTAGCGTCGGCCTGCTCAGCCGACATATAGTCGGTAATTGCTTCCAGGATTGTCTGTTCGTTTGGTGGGTCAGAGTCGGGCATCGATCGATGTGTGCCAGAGATTGGTCGGTTTATGGAGATCGGTCGGTTTACTCCAACAGTTGCCACCCTACTCTCGAGTCCAATGGTGAATCATCGCATGCGTCGTCACGTGGTTAATCTCCTTGGACGAAAGGAGTTGTTGTCTATCATGTCGAATCTCGACTCTGACACCACTTTTGTTGGAATACGGTCGAACAGTCATTTTGTCGCTTTCAAGCTGTCGTATCGGCAGGAGGATCTGGTGTCACGCGTCGTATCGAGAATGTGAACCGGCGTCGCGGGATTTAATTCTGGCATGTAGATTTTCGCCACATGTCGGGGTGTCATTGGGTCGGAGACGTTCATGCGGATAGGGATGACATGGTTCAATCTGAAGTAGGTGTATCGAACCGTCCGATCCATGGTCGGCCCAGATATTGCCACGTGTCATCATCTGGTAGATCTTTGATTCAACCGCTTTCATCTCGACCGTTGATAGACCCTATATAAAGGGGCCGCTGTCAGCCAAGTACTCATCCCTCATTTCGTCCTTTTTGATGGGAGAGCTTTGTCAGAGAGCCGCTCTCGAGTAAAAACTGTTCCTTGTCGTTTTTCAGAGCCCCCCAAATGGTTTTGATGGGTGAGGTTCTTGCAGGGGTGGTTGGTTGGAGATTCCGGCCGACGGCTCCCTGTCGGACCCGGAGATTTTCCTGTTATGTGGTCTGATTGTTGTTGTATTTTGGGCTTGAGCTATATTTCACATTGGAAAGTGTTGGAGTAAACCGACTAACCTCCAGAAACCGATCGATTTCGGCACACACCGACCGATGCCTGACTTTGACGCACCAAATGAACAGACAATCCTGGAAGCAATTACCGACTATATGTCGGTTGAGCAGGCCGATGCTACTCTCGACCAACCAACCGAACACCCCTCACCGAATCAAGATCAGTAGACGATCGATGTTCGAACTCTACAGACAATAAACTACTTCGACCGTCGGTATTTTAGAGTTACTAACCGACAACCGACTCCCGACGCACAGTCGGCTGACTTATTCAAATATATCATAACCGTCACGGATGATTACTCCACTGATACCGTGACGTAATCCATGGAGATTAATGACCCACTATAAGATTACCGTCCTGTAATTCTACGCCGCTAAATGCGGGACCATATCCTACAGTTACGACGATCTACTCTATAAAAAGAGGGTAAGATAACAAGTTTCGGTAAGCTAATTTTAATACACTGAGCTCTGTCTCCATTCTCATACTACTGTTGTCCAGTCTCTCCCTCTAACTTAGGCATCGGAGGGTCCCCATCAGAGACAACTCCGATCAGTGCGTACTTCATTTTGCAGGTCTCGACGAACAGGCGATGAAGGGATTGGCAGCAACAGTTTGGCGCTCCAGGTAGGGAGAAGACAGTGGCCAGAAGAAACTTGCAATGACGAGAACCAGAGCTCAACGATCAACGGCGACCGGCTCGGCGAGACACTCTTCCCGCCAGGAAGAGACCCCTCCCCTGCCTCCAGTAGTAGAGCCCAGTTCTCCACGTCCTATGGTTACCACAGACGCTCAGATTGCTGCGATCATGCAACAAATGAACATCCTTGCGGAGGTAGTCAAAAGCCTCCAACAACAGCAAACCCAGCCACCACAATCACTGGTGGAGCAACCGGTGGTGCATTCAGTGCCTTCCAAGAATAGCCGCCGTTATCCGCGATGATTTTCGTCTCCTCCACCAGAGCGACGATCTCGGCTCTCTCAATGGGATGAGCAGCGGCACTCGCGGCACTCTCGACGCGCCATCCACCATTCACGACGCCCCTCTCCTTCCCAATTAGATCGAGCAAGAAAGGAGAAGCGACCGCGAACACCATCTGCCTCTAATTCATCGAGAGGATCAACCCTCGGAGTCTCCCACCACTGGCGGCTTGAAGACTACAAATGTAAGTTCGAGAAAATCGACCACCGACTCGCCCAGCTCTAGACAGATAGTTAGAAATAGTCAAACGACTTCAATTTCCATACCGCCCAGTCTCTCTCCCGACTTATTTTGAACGAATCGATCCCGACTCGGTTCAAGATGCCACATGTGGAGCCTTATGACGGTTCCACCGACCCAATCGATCACCTCAAGAGCTACAAGGCTCTTATGACAATCCAGGGAGCAACTAACGCCCTCTTGTGCATCGACTTCTCGGCTACACTTTGGAAAGTTGCCCGGGCCTAGTACTCTGGACTTCGATCGGAAAGTATCCACTCTTTTGAGCAGCTGGAACATTCCTTTGTGGCATATTTCAGCACCAGCCGGAGGCCGCCACGAACCTCGGATAGTCTCTTTTCGATCAAACAAGGAGAGATCGAAATACTTCGAGATTTCGTGGCCTGATTCAATGCGGCCATGCTTGAGGTCAGGGACCTCAATGAAGATATGGCCATATCGGCCCTGAAAAGAGGTCTGAGGGGGTCCCGATTCACGTACTCGCTGGATAAAATTTTCCTCGAACGTATGCTGAACTCTTAAAACGCGCGTACAAATATATGTGCGCGAACGAAGGAGCTTCTGACCAGTGTCAGATAGAAAGTAAAGGTCAGAAGAAAAAGCAAAAGAAGAGTGGGGCTCCGGTTGAAACAAGTAAGCCCCCATCCAATAAGCAAGCCTCACCCCGACGACAGAGTCCGAGGCCAACACATAACATGTATAATTTCTATACCCCTCTCTCTGTCCTCGTGCACAGATCCTCATGGAGATCGATGAAGCGGAATATCTACGACACCCTCCACCGATGAAAGTGAGGAACCATGATCGAAGGAAGTATTGCCGGTTTCACCGAGATCACGACCACGACACCTAACAATGCATCCAGCTCAAGGATGAAATAGAAGCTCTGATACGACGTAGCTATCTCGAGAAATATAGGAGGGAGTCGCCGATTCAACCCCTCCCGATTGACGACCCCAAACAAGTGAGGAAGCTGTGAATAACCAACCGATAGCAGGAGTCATCAACATGACCACCAGACAGCTGGACCGGGGGGCAACTTCCGACGAGGAGTCAACGAAGCAACCAAGACTCCATGATGTAATAACCGTCTCGAAGGAAGATGCTCGAAAAATCCAAACTCCCCACGATGACACTGTTGTTGTTTGAGCAACAATAGCGAATTATGATGTAAAAAGGATACTTATTGATAATGGAAGCTCAACTGACGTTCTGTTTACTCGACCTTCTTCCGAATGAAATTATTGATTGACCAACTCAGAAAAATCTCGACACCGTTAGTCGGCTTCACTGGAGATGCGGTCACAGTGGAAGGAGAAATCATCCTCTCCCTAACCACTGGGATTAAACCACAACAAAGCACCGTCTTCATAACCTTTACGGTCGTCCGAGTACCCTCGGCCTACAACGCCATACTCTGAAGATCCGGACTAAATGCCTTGAGAGCAATAGTCTCGACATACCATCTGTTGGTTCTATTCTCGACCAAAAACAGCATCAGAAAAATATACGGAGATCAACAACTTGCCCGACGCTGTTTCATGATCTCTGCCTAGAACAATAAACCAGAAGACACCCTGCCGGTCGATAAATTAGACCAAAGAGAGAACCAAGAAAGGGGTGAGCCAGCCGAACAATTGACTTCCATCCCGATAATAGAAAATCTCGAGCAAACGATCCGAATCGGATCACAATTGTCCGACTCGAAGCGACAACAACTAATCCAATTGCTCAAAGCCAACGCCGACATCTTTGCTTGGTTGGCCATGGACATGCCCGATATTCCTCCAAAAATAATGACTCATCGGCTCAACATCAGTCCAAATATCAAGCCAGTGAGACAGAAAAAGCGGTCCATTGCCTCGAAAAGACAGAAAGCCATCGATGAGGACGTCGACAAACTACTCGCAGTGGGCTTCATTAGAGAAGCCACATATCCAGATTGGCTTGCCAACATAGTCACGGTGAAAAAGACCAACAGAAAATGGATGATCTGCATCGACTACACTAACCTGAATTGAGCCTGTCCGAAAGACAGCTTCCCACTGCCAAAGATCGACTAGCTGGTAGACGCGACATCGGATCATCGACTACTGAGCTTCATAGATGCCTTTGCTGGATATAATTAAATTCGCATGGCACCAGAAGATGAGGAACACACGACTTTCGTGACCGACAAGGGCTTATACTGCTACAAAGTAATGCCTTTCGATCTGAAAATATCGGAGCCACCTATCAACGACTCGTCAGCAAAATCTTTAAAGCACAGACCAGATGAAACATGAAAGTGTACGTGGATGACATGCTGGTGAAAAGCATCCAGACTTCGAACCATATTCGAGACTTGGAAGAAACTTTCAACACGCTCCGACAACACCAAATGAGGTTAAATCCGACCAAATGTGCGTTCGGAGTGACCTCGAAAATTTTTTTGGATTCTTTGTTTCGCAACAAGGGTTCGAAGCCAATCCCGACAAAATAAAAGCTATCATCGACATGAAGCATCCAAACATGAAGAAGGAGGTACAACAACTAAATGGCAGAATCGTTGCACTCAGCTGATTTATCTCTAGATCGGCTGAGAGGTGTCTACCATTTTTCAAGATTTTGAGGCAAACGAAGGATTTCTCCTGATCAGATGAATACCGATAAGCCTTCGAAGACCTGAAGAAGTACCTGGCTTCTCCACCTTTACTCATAAAATCAAAGGTCAGAGAAATACTATATCTCTACTTGGCGACATCGACAGAGGCAGTTAGCTCGATACTCATTCGGAAAGATGAAAATCGAATTCACTGATCCATCTACTACACCAGTAAAATACTCCACAATGCTGAAGTTCGATATTCAAGAGCGAAAAAATGATCTACGCTCTGATCATATCGATGCAATGGCTTCGCCCTTACTTCCAGGCATACTCCATTATGGTCCTTACCGATCAACTATTAAAAGCGATCCTGCACCATCTTGATATATTGGGATGAATGGCGAAGTGGGCGGTGAAGCTAGACGAATTCGACATACAATACCGACCACAGTCATCTATGAAGGCACAAGTTCTAGCCGACTTCATCGCAGAATGCACAATAGCTGACAACAAGTCGGAAGATGCAACTACAAAGGAGACTGCAACCCCGAGCCTGACCTAAGGTTGACCTGAGTGCTGCATATCGACGGGGCATCGAATGCTCAAGGCAGTGGAGCTGGCCTCACTCTCACCAACTCAGATGGGGTGGTCACCGAGTACGCCCTTCGGTTCGACTTCAAACTTCAAATAACCAAGCTGAATATGAAGCTCTCTGAGCCAGTTTGAAAATGGCTAAGGAGCTCGAGATTGACAATCTAAAAGTCTTCACCGACTCTCAACAGATCGTGGGACAAGTCAAAGGCGAATTCGAAGCTCTGGACTCGATCATGGCAATATACCTTTAAAAGGTGAAACACCTCGTGACAAATTTAAGATACTTCGAGATCTTCCACATATCCAAGATCGAGAATGCTCGAACTGACACACTTTTCAGACCGGCAACGACTGCTTACAGTTCGTTGGGCCGAACATTCGTGGAGTGTCTTGAGCAACCGAGCATCGACAAAAATGAAAAAGTGTTGCAGCTAACAGCCGAACCTATTTGGATGGATCCGATCATCTGGTATCTGTCCGATGGAGTCCTCCCTGAACATCCTACGAAAGCAAAACGAACTCGATGGGCAGCTTCCCAGTATGTGATGATGGATAGTCATCTCTACAAAAGGTCATTCTCCTTCCTTACTGAAGTGCCTAGGACCGACCGATGCCAACTATGCACTTATGGAAGTGCATGAAGGAATTTGTGAAAGCCGCTTGGGGGCAAGTCTCTAGCCTACAAGATTTTGCGACAAGGTTACTATTGGCCCACCATGAAAAAGGATGCAGCTGACTTGGTCCGGAGGTGCGAACCATGCTAGAAGTATGCCAACATACAGCATCAACCCGCCAGTCGGCTAACGTCCATTGTCGCACCCTAGCCTTTCGCTCAGTGGAGAATCGACATACTCGATCTTTTTCCCCCGATGTTTGGCCAAAGAAATTCATAGTGGTCGCAATCGACTATTTCACCAAGTTGGTAGAAGCCGAACCCCTGATCCAAATCACCGAATGCAAAATAGAAGACTTCGTCCAGAAATCCATCATCTACAGATTCGGACTGCCGCATACCATTATCACCGACAACGGATGACAATTCGATAATCAAGACTTCGGAAAATTCTGTACGAAGTTTCATATTATACATAAGCTTACATCTGTCGGGCACCCGCAATCAAACAGAGAGGTTGAGGTGACCAACCGAACAATCTTGCATGGGTTAAAGACCCGACTTGTTGGGTGGATGTCTGGCCAGAACACCACCTCCCAGGACCTTTTCAGTACCACACGATGCAACAGGAAAAAGAAGAAATAAAACAAAAATAATCAAAATACGTGGATCAACCACAAAAGGGCTCGCCTCCACGGGACATGCAAACTTCACTATGAAAAAAAAATTTACAAGAGAAGACCTCACCCTCAACCCTTGTACATCCAATTCTCTCTCATTAGAAATTTCCTCACAAGAGCTCTCTCTCTCTTGGAAGACCCCCTAAACCCCTGAAGTGCCTGGCATCCGCTGTCCAGGAGCCTCCTGCTCCTCTCTCTTAATGGCGTGATCTCTCTCTCTCTTCTCATGGGTTGGTTTTCGCTTGAAGTCTTCCCGCGTGCGTCCACAAAAATAGGCCACCCAAGGGTCTATTCACGAACCAAGAAGCCACACCCCACAGATCACAATTCACTGTTCAGGCCTTTTTAAAAGGCTAAAACTCAATTAAATCAGGTTTAAGAGTCCTAATTAAACCCAATTAAGGCTCCAAACCATTGGATCATCATCGGGAACTACCCATACCGTCCGATCGTGCTCCAGTCTACAGAATAGTACCGTAGACCGCGAGAAATGCGTGGAAAACACCCAGGCGGTCCACAGACCCGCCCGTAGACCGCTCGATCCATGGTGGACTGGGGTACAGGCCCAGGCGCAGCGCTTGGGCTTGGGCCGGCCGCACGCACAGGCCTGGGCTGCACCTATGCCGGGCGCCTAGGCCCGGGCCGCGCCTGCGGGCCGCG
>KE505180.1:249677-265741 GCA_000441515.1 Elaeis oleifera | reverse complement strand
ATATATATATATATATATATATATATATATTGATTGTGCACTATTGCTTGTCAAACTGTTTCAATTAATTAAGAAATTATATTCAATTGTATACTATTGCTTGTTAAGTTGTTTTCTTGCATTTGCAGAAATTTATATCAATGTTGGTGATTGGTCTTCTATTGAGTTTGATCATGTTTCCAGATGGCCAAAGCATAAAAAAATGTTTGGAAGCTCTTTTACAGCCAGATCTGAAAGACAGCAACAAAAAGCAGTGCAACTACCGTGTGAACATTTCAAATACAGTATACACAGGTTCAAGAGAACATTTCAAACTTTAGTTGATTTACCGTTATATTAACAAGTCACTGTCATATGCAATGCACAGAACTGGAGAGATTTGTGGTCTCTCTCTCCCTCCCTCCCTCCCTCTCTCTCTGCGCGCGCGCGCATGTGATTAAGTCAGATCAGGTCTGAAATCTCAACCGGAACCTGACCCAAATTTCAATGGGTCTGATTTGGACTCATACCCAACCATTCATTATGTTGGACGAGGTGCAGGGTGGAGTGGTGGTCCAAGGTCTAATTCAAGTACAAGCTGGGTCGCAATTTATGAGACTAAATAAAGCCCTATGAATTGTAGAAACTCAACTATGCTACTATTTAGAGAAAGAAGGTTTTGAACCATACTCAAAATCTACAATTGGGCACACCTGTGTAGGTGAACTTCTCGAAAATTAAGTATTTTTCGTGAAACAAGGTAGGGGATTAGAGTGAAAGATATGCACTTTTTCCTTCTTCCTGAGCATCGTTTATCTATTTCCTACATTATTTGGCTGTTCTTATTTATTCTTTTCTAATCACCTGCATAGCACATGCCAAGACTCTACCATAGTTAAATGTTGTTAGCTACTTTAAGCTGCTTTTAGAATTTTTTGGAACGATATTCCCTACTGATTGATGGAAAATTGTACATAAGAAATGAAAGGTTGTGGCTCCCATTTCCTCCCTTTTCTTTCCTCTTTCTTCTTCTCTTCCCGCATGGATGGATTTCGGAGTCCTGAACCCATCCCAATCTTATTTCTCATAGGAATGGGGCAAGATGGCCGAAATGCCCCCCATCTAGCCAAGATGTAAAACCTTGATACAAGCAGCATGCCTTATCATTAAATTTTACATCCTGAACCTAGATCATTAAAATCCAAATATGCAAGGAGATGGCCCAATTTTTTCCTTTTGGAAAAAAAGAGAGCTGGGAAAACAAGAACTGAATGTCAATAACACAAATAACCACTGTAAAAAGCTAGAATAGTTTACTATGTCTGGAAAAAGGGCAAAAGCAACTTGCCCACTAGTTCTTGGTTATCAATAAAAGCCTTGATTAGAAAACAAGAATTACATCCAATGACTATGTTGAAAGAGTCCAATTACCAAAAACAAGTTTGGCAAGCGATGCATGGAAATTACAAGCATATCATATTCCGAAAACCAGGATTCATATTTATTCATGATGAGAAATTTTTTTTATTGGAAAGAGAAATAGGAAATGAAGTTATATAAGAGAAACATGAGCATCAAGGGCAATAACTCAATAATATTACACACATCTGGAAATATAACGTCATTGATCAGCCAAAAAAAATGCATGATTTTCATCACATCATAATCGAATTTTTAGGGGAAAAAGGACTTCAATGGAAGAGTTTGTTAACATATAAACGCCCTTCAAAAATTTGACGAATATATGCACTATCACCTAGAAAATAGAAAGTGTTAACCTAGCCAAATAATTGGACGTGATACAAAAGGTTTAGATTAACATGGTTGATTCTTTCTACTACCATTAGCAGCATTCCGACGAACCAAAACACCAAGCCATCACCCAAATCGACGAGATTCGGGTTGTTGTTATACCTTGGAATCAAAAGGAAACAAGCACCAATAATTATACATTAGCAAGGAGTAATTATGTTAGGAGACATACCCCAGGGGAATTCCTTGTTCCGGATGCGCAGATATGGGTAAGGCTGCCCAAAAATAGCAAAAGAAAAAAAGAGTTTTAATTGTTTGTTGCAAACAAAGTAGCTAATAAAGAAAACATTCACATAGCTAAGAAAAATTAGGATAAAAGCGATCAAGAAAAGCTTACCGGTGGCTCGGGAGAGTGGTGATGGCCCTTGGACAGGTTATAGATGGACAGAATGGTGCAGGTCACGATTCCAGCGTATGTAATCTTCTCCCATTTCGCGGTCTCATCTGAATAAACGGAGGAAAAAGCTATAAATTCGAAGAACCCAACCACTAACCCTAAGATTAGAATCTGGAAGCCGAAGAAGAGATTGAGATCGGAGAAACAAACAGGCGTCGTCGTGGTGGGCAGAGGCAGAGAAGCTCCTCTTATTAGGAAGAACGGGCGGGCGCCGCTCTTCGCCTCTCCACGGAGGGCGGCCGCCGCCGCTCGGAGACCCGATCTCGTCATTGACGTCGCCATCGCTCCTTCTCGTTCCCTTTCGATTCCCGATTCGACGATCCCTTCTCTACTTCGCCCTCGGGCCTTCTTGACTCCACCTAGTATATCTAATATTCAATCTAACATATATAATACTAAAAGGAATAATCACGAAAAAAATTCTGCATTATTTAAAGATTTTCAATCTCCTCTTGAATTTCAATATGATGCAATTAGCCCATCTAATTTTAAAAAAATTAATTTAGATCCTGATTATAGATTCCATCCGACTTTCATTACAAAATGGTCATATGAGGTCACGTGACAGTGTTATATGATAGAAAAGATTATCTGGATAAGATAGTTTATGATGAAATTGAAAATCCCCAACTCTCTAATGGTCTCTCTTCTCCTCCCTCTCATCTTCTCTTCCTCAATGTTACCACCATTCTCCTTCTCTCTCGGTCCCTTCACCCCCAAAGCCGTAGCCCTCCACTGTCAGTACCGAAAGAACCCCCACCACCGCCCCTCCCTCCTTTCCTCCTCTCCAACTCTCCACTCTCTCTCCGTTCTCTTCCATCGCCTCTCCTCCATCATCACCCTCCTCCCTCTTTCTCCTACTTTGCTCCCACATCTTTTGCTCCTCCTCCCACTTTCACTCTCCTCCCTCTTCCTATAACTTCTCCAACTACAACCATGCCAACTCCTCCTACAGACTTACAATCCGGCAGCTGCAATGCCTTCAAGATCTACTCAGATGCCAGCTTCGCCACCAACTCCTTCTATCGCTACTCCCTCTACTCCTCCCACTCAGACTCCTCCTTCAATAGTGCTTACTTCTCCCTCTACATCACCGCCTCCTTCATCACTGTTGGCTCCTCCTCCTATGCGGCCATCGCCAACATCCCTCACCTCCACTTCTTCTCTTATAACCCCACCATCGTCCATCACCCTTGCACCTTCTCCTCCTACTTCTCGAAGTCTAACTCTGGCGGCCAGTGCTTTTCCTTCTATGACCAATGTGGGCTATCACCTCTTTAACCATCCTCACATCTTACACCATCGATGCCAACGTCCTTAGCATTGGCTTTATCGGCTACAATGAGGCTGCCACTATGGCCAACAACACCTTCATATCGTATGGATTCTTCTCCAATCGACTATCAAACACCTTTCAGATGTATGGCGATAGCGGGAATGGTGGGGTGGATAGCTTCGTGACCTACTAGGAGAGGGCCAACACTGATGAGAATACCTTCCATTTCTATGCGAAGCACAGGACCACAGTCCATGTTGAATTCTTGAACTAGGGGGCCTCCTTCAATCTCGGGTCGGATTCTTTTAACAGGTATGGGAAGGAGCCATAAACCCAGTGAGAACATCTTGTCTATGTTAGCCTCTTCTATATAATTCTGTCATGTGACCATTCCGTAATGGAAGCTAGATGAAATCCATAGCCCGGGTTTAAATTGAACTTTTTTGATCATTTGATGTTCTGATTCTATCAAATTGAAGTTCAGAATAAACTAAAATCTCCTAATAGTTCATGATTCCTTCTACGATTATTCTATATTAAAACGGGGATTGTGATCTATTAATTAAGTAGATGCAGATGCTCCTATTAATTAATATTACCAATATAACTAATTATTTTGGATAATAAACAGAGTACTTACTCAATACAATTATTTATCAAAATATATTAATATAATATTATTAATAAAAATTATTAGCTTATTACTCTATTAAACATAATTTTTTTTAATACTGAATCCTTTGTGAGTACTTAAATAACTCTTCTATTTTATTAATTTTTATTACATTTTATGATTGTGATCTTCTTTAACATGAAAATACAACCACCGGTTATATTACATTTAAATATTTCTAAATACAATATTTTTAGGTTCTTACAACATGTAGATCACAATCTTACTGTTTTATAATAATATATTATATTGCTATGATAATATATATACATATATCATTAAAGTTTTATGTACCGATGGTACATAATAATATTAATATCAAAAATTTATTTTAAAAAATAATTAGACTCTTATATTTATTATATTCTATTCTAATTATATTATTATTTAACAAAAAAAGAAAAAAAAAAAGAAGAAAAAACTACATCCTAATTCCTACACAAATAATTATACGCTAGTTTGACTCTATTTTCCTCTACTTTGTATGGTCGCTCGCAAGACACTGCAAAAGAGTACGAGGTCTGGCTTACTGGGCTTGTCTTGCCGACTTCAGTTTAACTTAAAGTTCTCCCCTCCACTTCTCTCTCCCAAGATAGAATTTGATGGAGTCAATGTTGGATCTGGCAAAATTCCCATGCTAGAATGAAGAGAATTAAATTCAATCACTCAAAATTAGTTGATGCACATAGTCCCAACTCTTATTGCTCCTTGTAGGGATGGGTTGACGTTCAAAGCCAATGACGCACACATTTCAAGTACATATGCTTGCAGGAACTATTGGAGATCTTACGGCTTCTGCAAATGGTTGAAGTTGGCTGATTGTAGACCTAGCAGGTTAATTAACCTTTAAGGCTGAGGTGGTGTAAGGTTGGCCCTCATTGTACACAATATAATAGGATTGCTATCGCCTATGAGGCTTGTATTAAGGCATATCCAAGTTCAAATAGCCAAATGTTTCATTTCTGTTATGAAATTTGTAGATAGGAGGAAGCCTGGATATTAGCATTTGGTGATTGTTTTGTAGTAACTTGTTGTATGGAACTCAGCATTTGGAGGGCCACACTTCAACCGAACATAGCAATTATTGTTCAATCTGGCAATTTGCCTTCGTTACTTTCCTATTATCTTCTTGCTTGTCTATCTTCAATAAGGCCATCACTAAACTAGCTTGGTTCCCCGTCACTGAATTGAATTGGGCTTTTCTGAACATAGAAGTCTTGAACTTGTTCTATCGCGTTAAAAAGAAGCTTATCCTCTAAAATTGAAGCCTCTTCATCTTGTCTGAAGTTTTTCTAGTTGAGTTGTGATCCTTTCATTAGTTATTGTAAAGTTTGTTTGGTCCATCAGATCAATCACCATTTTTTGTCTAAAATTTACTGAATCTGATGTTTGTTCCTTGAGGGAAGAGCCACTTGCAGTGAAGGGCAAGAGAAGTTGTGGAAGTCATTGCTTCTTCACCAGCTATTACTAAAATAAAGAATACATCAGGCTGGGGCCAAGGCACAGGAGATATTAACATCTCGCCAAAACAGAAAATTACAATAGGCTGTTTAATGTAGGTCTGCAAATGAGTCAGTTGACCCATTACCCAACCCGGTCAGATCCAACCCAATCCATTCTTGAAGACCCGTGGGACGGTGTTGAGTTTAAATATTAGATCCGTTCCATGTTTCAGGTTGGTCTTGGATTACATAAAATTTGACTTGCCTCGATCTGATCCATATGCTTTATGGATCTATTTCAGGTCTTTCGATTAATTACCTGACCCAAATTGATACAAAGTATTCCAAGTCATTCTTTTTCCTCTATTAAGAAAAAAAAAAGCTTGAACAAATCTCACTACATTGAGAAAAGCTAATGATTTATGTTATTAACCTCTTAAAGAAGATTTTCAGTTCTAAATAAATATTAATTCATGAAGTTTCGGCCATGTTAGCAAGTAATTTTATGCAATCAAAATTCAGTTTGATTCAGAAGTGCTAACATAGAACAACCCATATAACACACAAGCAGGCTCCACAAAAAGGTTGAGAAGCATTTCACAAGTTGCCATCATATTTGATGATTATAAGATATTGTTCAATATAACTAGGTGCTGATTGGAGGATTGCATGTAGATGATATGGATGGGATATGTAGGTATTCTTATGTAATAGATTTGCAGCCTATCTGATTCAAGCAAAACAAACTGAGATTCAGATTATAAGACAGCGAGTGCATTCCAAGCAGCAAATTAAATTCATAATCTACCACAGAATACTAGATCTAAAGTGATCTTTAAAAGCAACAAAGAATGTTGTATTTTGATTTTTAAAACAACTGCAAACACATGACAACATTCATTGAAAAGTCATAGACTTTGTAAGAAATTCTCTTGGAATTACATCTCCGAAAATCCATGTCAAGGAAGAGTACAAGGTGATAATAATCTTGGCCAATGGTGAGTACACTGCCAAGATTAACAAAGAGAATGGTATAATAAGTATCTGAGTACATCTGTCTTATATGAAAATGGTTCATTCGACTTTTCAAGTAGCCCGAGGTTGATGTGCATTCCACTGTAATAACATCCACACAATTGATGTGCCTAAAGAATAAGAAAGAAAATATCACAAGCTAAAAGACAAGGAAAACAATATCACAAGCTGAAAGACAAGAGAAACAATGCCACAAGCTAAAAGAGAACACAGTCATTATCATTGGTTAGGGATTAACACTGGTTTAAGGATATATCCAACAGAACTGAGATCAAATTAAGAAATGTCATGTAATTATAACAAACCAACAAGCAAAGTCTCACCAATCTCCCTACTGTTTGTTGTTGAACCAGTTGCCTCATTTTCTAGTTTAGTTTTATATGGATAGTTTATACCGTCTCTGGAAGTAGTTTGCTTGGCCATGGATGAGAACTCATACATGACCCGAAGAAGGGAAAAACTTATGATGCATGCGTTCTTGTCCATGACCCCGAAGAAGGAAAAAAGCTTACGATAATCTCTAAAGTTTCCTCTGATTTTGTTTTTTTCCTTTCTTTCCAGCAAATGATATATCCCTTGAATACATCAGGGCTCATGATTGCTTGCAAGAGATCTTTAACAGAAATGATCACAGCAAACCTATGGAGAGGGAGCCATAGACCACAAGTATCCACAGTTTTTCTGACCACAACTATACAAAGTGGAGGACTTAATGTCAGCTCGCTCAGGACAAGAAACCTCTACTCACCAAAGTGGGAAAAAGAAGTATGAAGGAAGAAGGCGATCTGAGTTGACTCAATTAATAAAGATCCAACGCTGATCTCATTAGAGTCCAACACTCATATGAAAATAGCATTTCATCCTTCAGTTCACATTATATGCCAAAAATGAATTGAGTTAGTGTCCACCATAACATGATAGATATTTATAACCTGAATTGGAGTTTGTGGTTACATTTTATGTCACATGCATCATTAGCAACATGTTTTAGTAAAGGCAAGATATTCATATTTGGTGTCCAAGCATTTCATGAGCCTAAGCAAGATGGCATAGAAGAAGCTCCAATTATAGCAGGCCTGAAGAGAAGATTAGTATTTTCCATCACACAAGCATGTACTGTTTTCTGATACGTTAAACTTAGATCATTGTTCTTGGACAGTTGGACCACTGTGGACAAGTTTTAATCCACCAGGAGGACTCCAGATCAGTCTTATTATGTTTCTAGGCCACAATGCCTTCTATGCTAAACTAACAACATTTGGAGAGCCACCTTTGACATGATTGGCTAAGGCCTTCTTAATATTTTCTGCTTCACCCGATCCATTAACAGTAAAGACAAACAACAGGCAACTGAATAATTAACAAGTGCAATCTCAACATGTTTGGCCCTCCTAATATTAAAGCATGTGAGACAATGAAACTTGATATGTGAGCCCCTCTTAAAATTGTTGCGTCTTAGGTTGGGGAATTCCTTTCCCCAAGGCTAGCACTCGTACCCCTTAGGCTACCAACTTCAAAGTACTCAGATTTCATAAACTGCCCTCTCTCTGTCTCTTATTTTTTCTGCTAAACCCCTCTCTCTTACTCATGGCCTATTAGTCCAAAATAATGGAGAGAACGTTTTGGGACTGGCACTCTACCTTGATTGCTTAACCTTTATCATATAGTATAAATGTATAATAAGAAAGGCCCTACTTGCAAAGTGAGAGTGATGTGTTTCAATCTCTAGAAGGCAACTGATGACCATAACATGTCTGATAGCTGCTTTTGAATTGAAGGCCAAGCTCACCTAGACCGTATTCACTCTCCACGTTATTACAGACACAAATAGCTATTTGAACATATATCTAACATTAGATTGCTTCGCTTTGCAAGGCCATCCCTCAAATTTCAGATGGACACTCATGAGGTGACTAAAATGCAATGATGGGACTAAAATGCAATGATGGGACAGTCTAGAAATTAAAGCAGATCCATTGTGATTAAATTATTGACTTGCAAAGTTTCATGTGAGTTGCTAGTTTAACAAATTGTGATTATTCTTTGTAAACAAGTTCGGTTCTATTCAACAAACCCGTATCTCATGAGTGCCTGCAATGTGTATGAGACCAAAAAGACACTATTATCACAGATGTGGGTACTTGTTTTACTTTCAGCATACTCTTTTCTCTAACCCTAAAATGCATATGTATAATATGGTTAGCATGTGCTGCATATGAATTTAGTTACTCATGTTGTATACAAAATATTTCTAATTGCATAATGGGTATTAAAATTTTACATCGACAATCATATAGCTTTTTATCAAACCGTCGAAGAATATTAATTTTGATAATTTCTTTCTAAATTGATAGATTAGTTTATCATAATAAACATTGATTACATGCAAGACCTTGATTTTCAGCTTCCTGTAACATATATCTTTTTCTTGATAAAAGAGTTGAGAGGACTCCACCCAAAGTTCCTATAACAGATCATATAATTTGAATACACCAATCTCAAATTCAAATGAATATGATTTTAGCACTAACTATAAATTGGTTTTAAGCCTGACAGCATTTTCTGCTCTAAGAAAAGCTCTAAATATATATTATTTAGTCACTTTTATGTTTATGATATGTTTCCTTCACCTTCCCAACTTCCTGCATGCAGAGGAAACTTTCTGGATCTGCCCCAGAACAAGTGGATAAATAGCTTTTCTAGGTATGGTAAACATATTTGCCTGGTTGGATTTGTCAATTACAAATGCAAATAAAACAAAAGAGTGGTAAATTCAGAAAATGTGTAGATAAATTTGCTTTGATGCTTTTACCTGTGCGGCAAATAACGGATGCAAATGTGTAGGTGAAAATAATAAATTGATGGGCCATGGGTGGAGATCGTAAAGACTAAAGGATATGCATGCCCTGTTCTAGATTAAAAGGATCTTATGGAAAACTAAATAGTAGAGGCAAGATGGATTTCTTCCGAGTTGGAGAGAGTTTATGCCCACAACCCTTAAGACTCTAATTTGCTAGGTAATGAAGTTTCAGGATGACTTTGTATAATTCTTAGCCACAGGGGCATGTTATGGGGATGAAATAGGAAGACCTGAGTCACCACTATAATCTTTAAGGATGAAAAAAGGCCCCAATTGTGCCTTCACTTTAGGAAGGAAAGAGACATATGAAACATTATATTTCATAACATCTTTCAGGTCAGAGTCTTTCCTTACTCCTAAGCCTATTGGTGATATCAAACTTAGTTGCAGATTTTCTTTCTATATGGGCATTTAATGAGAAAGCAAGCCTCTGGATTGTTGAGCAGTTTGACTACTCAGTGATGGCTCATATTCCAAGTGATTAGCTGAAGATCAATATTGAAGGTTAAGGAAGCAAAGCTAAATCAAGATGTAGTGGTGTCATGGCCTCATGGCTAACAAAAACTCCAAGAATGAGAGACAAACAAGCAAATTAATTTTAACAGCATACCTGTAAAAGGAGATATGAAATGACTAGCATTTGACTGTGATGGGGCACATGATGAAAGATTACAGTACCCCAAAGTTGGATCTCACGTTACAGTACGTTGATAAATATGCTTTTCAGGTACCCTCAGAAAGTTGCTAGATCCATATCCACAGGATAAAGCCTAACCTAAAAACATACACCTTATGCTCAGCATCTTTCTTCTCTAAGTTTTTAGCTGGCAGAGAGGATCTAAACAATGACTAAAAAGTTAAGAGATATGTTTCACAATTCATCTGTTAAGTGCTGTAGGAAAAGAAGCACACATGCCTACAGCTGTAGTAACAGTTAATAAGTTTGTCGCAAACATGAAGAAATGACTCCATCCTCCACCAAATCAACCACAAAGTATCTGGCTATGCTCGTTGCTAACACATGCACATCTATGCTTATAACTAGTGCACGTATGCATGCAGAACATCTACTGAGGACAAGCTAATTTTAGTAGTAACTTACTCATGCACATGCATATGCATGTTCAGATATGCCATACATGATACATAATAATAAAAGACTAACATGAAGTGTACATTTTCTGCAAATCAAAGTTGAAATTTGGCGTGGATGTGATTAAGAATGTAATTCTGCCATTATTCAATCTTCATCTATTAAATTTTGAGTTGGTGAAATGTCAAAGATGTTGGACAAGTACTAAGAAAGCAGAATTCGGTTTCAAGAATTCCTAAATGGAAAACATAAACTCATGATTCCTTTTGCATTTATTGTTTAATGTCTTTCATATAATTTATTCAAACAATTACCAGCTCCCACTTCATGCCACACCAGTACTAGCAGGTCACGCTTGTTGGCACAATTTGGTGGAGTCTACCTTATGCTAGTTTGCTGGGTGGGTTTTGCCTACTTCATATATCAGTAGGCTAGCCCATCTGAAAACATTTTAGGAATGCCTACAGAATTAATCAGAAAAATGGACTTTAAGATTAATAAAGCTGAACTTGCTGCAAGTAGATTAGCTAAAGTGATTTGAAACAAAAAAGATCAACGTACAATTCTAGGTTAGATGTTTTCAACAGATATAATTGCAGATTGCAGGTCAACTGGGAAATATCTTTAGTGTACAACATTGTAGTATATGCAGGTGTTACCCAACCACTAGACCTCAAAACCTTAAGTTGTTAGGAAAGGGGTCAATAATGTAACAGGCCTCAATACACCACCTCATGTGCAGCTCGGACCATGCATGTGAAGGCATAAGTGAGTCAAGAATGACTCAAGATAAGAACAAGCCAAGGATGACTCAACCAAGAACAAGTCAAGAGAAGAAAAGATTGAAGAAAATATATGGGCAAAATTATTCTGAATGAAATTTTAACCCGTGACCTATATACCATGTTAAGTTACCGCTAGACCACAAAGACTTAAGCTTTTGGGGTCTAGTAGTTAGCTAACATGGTATTAGAGCTAAAAGTCACAGGATCGAATCCTATTCAGCCCAATTTTTATTCATAGCCCCATTTATTTTTCTTGAGCTTTAGGGGTCCAGTGGTTAGTTAACATGGTATTTTCTTGAGCTTTTGGAGCCCAAAGTCCAGGGTTAAACCCTATTCAAGCCATTTTGTTCACACCACCCATTTATTTCTTGAATCTTTTCTTCTCTTGACTTTTTCCTAGCTTAGTCCTTCTTGACTCGTTCATGGCCTTCACATGCATGGACCGGATGGCCTGATATACATTGTTGACCGCATTTCCTAATAGCTTAAGCTTTAAGGTCTAGTGGTTAGTTAACAACAGAGAATAGTATATCTTTGATTTAAGATTCCTTTTAGTCTTAAGGAAGAAAACAGAGTCATCACTATTCTCGACATACATAGTCGGGCAACTTAAGGTGAAAATTTTTAGAATCTATGAAGCATTGTTAAGCATATTCTAATAAGAATCGCATAAGATAAACTGATAAAGTCAGTGAGTATTGTCATTATCATGAATAAAAATTTAGAATATGAAGCTCCATACTTAAACATACAAGATGGTATGTAATTGGTTTCCCTTTAAGCAAATAAAGATTTATAATCATATAGAAATAAATGAAAAATATGTTTGCAATGGAATGTATAGAGCTCAAAAGACAGAATTGATACCAAGATGTGGTAGAAAATGACAGCGAGGTACCTGCAAATATTGCAACAGTCATAAGATTTGAAGCTGCCGTTGTATGGTATATCAAATATTCAGTGACAAAATGACAGAAGGCATAAATGAATGATAAAAAGGCAGCTAAATAAAGAGCCTTGTTCTGAAGGTTAAATGCACAAAGAAACAGAGAATGCAGGTCACAAGGGTCCAAATTCCAAACATCTACCCATGAACATCAGTCACTACAAATAAAACAGAACTTCAGTTAGAAGTAATTATAACCATCATTCATCAAACAAAAGAAATAAAGTGCAGGTCCAATATAACATGGGAGATGAACAGTATTTGCTTAGACAAGGGGAAAATGGATGAAAATTCAGTCAAGCACTCAGAAACGAAAATCCAGCAAGCTTAATGACTGAAAACTTCTTAGGGTGCTGCATGCAGACTGCCGACAAGGTGTAATTAGCAATATTACTTGTACAGCATACCAGACTTTGACCAGTTAGTTAACTCCATTACATTAGCAAAACAGCAATTATAAGAAGTTCAAAGATTAAGGAACATGACACTGAAAGAACTTAAGGATGCTTAATTAATTAATATCAAGAAGATTGTATCATGCAGCATGCTACTCTTCAGAATTATTTGTGTCCTAAAAGTTGAGATGCTATACAAGAAGTTATGAATTAATCAATATGACACTTGGTCATAAAAATTCACTATGATACTCCATCCAATGACCTCATAAAGCAACACATCCATATCTTACATAAGAATTGTATGTCAATGTGTAGCTTAAGGTATATATGGATATGTAGTTTAGCCAATTGTCCTACAGCCCAATAACATCAACAATACCCCCAGCTGAATTAATTGCAGACTCCCGGAGATGCGAGATCATAAAGCACTGGCATAAAAAGATTATCTAATGATAGTTTGGCAATATAAAGTGTCAAAAAGCATCATGGAAACCATAATATTTCAAGTCTAACAAGAAGATTCCCCATGGCCTATCCTTTATCTGGACCAACTTTTACACAATGGATCCCCTCTTCTCAACAATGACTTACATTAAGAGAACATTGACAGGGGATTTGCTGAACTGCATCCATCTAGGTAATTAGATAAAAAAATAGGTTAAGTTTCTTGTTATTTTAAACCTTCTTAGTAGGAAAGCTTCAAAAGAAGAAGTGAGTGAGATGACAATTCCACATTCTTATTGTTGCTTGAATGACTTATTATGGAAGGCAATTAGAAAGAACATTGTTGCTTGGAAGAGAGATGCAGCAAAAACTTGAAGACCACCTTCATCCTAGAGCAGTTGTAGTTATTGCTGGCCCCAATATTCTATTTTTCAGATGCTTGTAACAATAATAGAGATTTTTTTTTTCTATATATTATTGACAAAGCTGTGAAGTGGATTGTGAATGTAAGCAACTTGATGCCTCAAACCCCTCCCTCTCCTATTGGACTCCTGTCTAATAGCATTTTGGTCCTTTTCTAGTCCATCTCTTATATAATATACTCAAGGCAATGGCCTTTGATGCATTTGAAGTGAAATAAGAGTCAAAATCCCAACCCAAGTAGCAGGGAGGTTTTGATTATGTTTACATGAGAACATTGATGCAATACCAGTTTATCAGTCATATTTTCATACCCTAAACAATTCTTTATGAATTACAGAAATTGATATAAAATTTTCAATACTACATCTTATCTTGAAATGGTAACATAAAATAAGGCAAGTTCATAGATGTTATAGTTAAAGATTAGCAACATTATTAATAATATTAACTTCACAAAATTCAGAAGAACCTTTACTCTCTTTTGATTGGGACAAGCTTTTTATTAGCAATAACAGCTTCCGTAAATCTTCACATTCTAATTATTGTTTTATCCAAAATCAAGAATGCAACCTCCAGTTTAGTCATCCAGCTGCAAATTTGTGTTACAGTACTAGTCAATATATTCCATGGGCAACTTTTTTCATCCATTTATGTTGTATGTCTCATTTTGCAGTCATTTAGAAATAATAATAAATGACAAAGGCAGGGTGAGTTAGATGAATATGCTAAACAGAAGCAATAAGCTCAAAACCCAGAAAACCCTACTTTTGGAAGTGCATACAATTGTATGAAGTTTGATTACTAGATCCAGATCATTATTATTTCAAACTACCTTCAACTATACAAGGACACATCCTCCTTTTAATGGGGATTCCTTAGAAAGAGTAACAAGTTTAATCTCTTCAATTACCTTAACCTTCAGTCAAACTACTAATTCCCTTTGCTAATCTAACCACAATGAAAGATTCCTTCCTCTAATCATATGTAACCAAACTTCTTAACCCAGTTGCATCCACATAATCAAACAAAGTGTAGTTGAAGGTTAAGTAAAAAGGCGGACCATTCATAACTTGTAGGCTTCATAGAAAGCAAAATTTCCAAACCCCAGACTTTGATTATTGATGTAATTCTATCAGCACACAACAATCAAAAAGTGTTGTCCCAAAGTCATTAATATGGTAAGAATTTTATTAGCCCTTGCAACAAAACCTTTAAATTTTTCTATCGCTTTCCAAAGCCTAAATGAGCACAAGGATGTATGTACCTATACTCTCAAAGAACTTTTCCAAAGAGAATTCACATACAAAGTTCCGATATAACATCACTTGCAAAGAAACTTCACTTGAAAATTATGTTAAGCTGCGAAAGAAGCATTATGCAGTCTGTCATGCAAATCGTAGAAAGGCATGTCATATGGTATTGAAACTTCGAAATATAGGAGGCAAACAAAGCACAGTAATATTTATTATGATTTATGAACGTGCCAAATGTTTAAAATTTTCAGTCCCACTCAATCATTCCCATTACAAACTAATACCCACTTGTTGGTTGAGCTTTACTAAAGCATTCATTCCCAACGCTGCTTCTACCTCAAATACATCTTAGTTCACTTGACTATCTCCTTGCTCTGAACTAAAAGACTTCATCTCGAGTTGCTTCAATCATTGGGCCTTCTGGCATTCACTGACACACTGTGTCATGCAACAAGAACACGTACTCCAACAACCACTTCCCTGAATTATACCTCAGTAGAATCAAACTTTTGGTCAACGGTGCATTACTGAACTACAAAATAGTAAATGCGGCACAGATTTGCAAACAACTCAGTAATGTCGTCCGAGTATGCGAAGATTAATCGCCAAAAGCCAAAGGTACAGATGCGCAAATGTGCAAATGTAGCACGAAGCTAAGCACCTACTGTGAAGCCATTTCGTCAGGCCATGGATGTCAGAGGTACATCATAAGAGATATATTGAGAAATAGGGGCAGTCAGGAGAGAGGGAAAGAGAGAATACACTCTGGGTTTGGAGAAGACAGCAAGGCGGAGAGCCCAGATGTCGAAGAATCCGAACCAGATAGAGGCGAGACGAAGCGAGCCCACCAGCATCAACCACAACCCAGCGTCCTCATCTCTCCCTTTGTCTCAGAGGCAACATCGCAAACGAGTAGCGGGCGGAGAAAGGAGGCGGTATTTACCTTGGAGAACGAGGGATCCTAACGACCACTTTGCGCAAGAATGGCACGTTGCTTAACTTAATGGCACACATGAGGCCAGTTCTGTTATCTATCCTATGCATTAAAACACGTCCCTGCACTCTTCCCGCGTGCCACATGGTATCATCGCTGACGTATCCAGCTGGAGCTAATTATGCACATAGGTGTCAACTGAACTGTTGAGACCAGAGCCTCCTCAATGCAAGGAGTATCGGCTATCCACGTCATGCAGGAGAGAGGACTGATGGCGCGCATTCAACGTGTAGACAATATATATATATATATAT
>KE505180.1:211638-227766 GCA_000441515.1 Elaeis oleifera | reverse complement strand
GAGGTCCGGACCTCGAGCGTGGCCGTGTTAAATCACGTCACGAAATGTCGGAGCGTCTCGTTTTCCCCCTAGTTTAGGGAGAAGAGGCTATCCGAGGTTCGTGGCGGCTTCCGGCTGGTACTGAAGTGGGCCACGAAGGAGTGCTCGAGCTGTCCAAAGGAATGGATGCTTCCGGCATGGAGGCTGGAATACCAGGCCCTAGCAGCTTTGCGAAGCGTAGCGGAGAAGCCGATGCAGAGAAGAGCGTCGGTTGCCCCTTGGATCGTCATGAGAGCTTTGTAGCTCTCCAAGTGGTCGACCGGGTCCGTAGAGCCGTCGTAGGGCTCCACGTGTGGCATCTTGAACCGACTGGGGATCGGTTCGTCAAGTATGAATCAGGAGAGGGGTTGGGCAGTCTGGAAGTCGATATCATTGGAAGACTTCTGACTGTCCATCTAAAGCTGGGCGAGCCGACGGTCGATTTTCTCGAACCTCCGTTCGTAGTCGTCGATCCGTCGGTGCTGGGAGACTCTGGGAGTCGAATCTCCCGACGAATCCGAGGGGAGGCAGACGGCGTCTGGGTCGCTTTTCTTCCTCGCTCGCTCAAGCTGGGAAGGAGATGGACGTTGAGACCGGCCACGCCGTGGCTGCCTCTCCCCCCTTCGAAGGGAGTGCTCGGACGGCTGCTCCTGAGGAGGAGATGGAGAGCGCTGCGGACGTCGACGGCTACCCCTGGACGGCATGGGGTTCGCCGTCGGCGGCTCCGCTGGCGAGTGCGGCGACAAGTGGCTGCTGCTGGAGGCTTCTGACCGCGTCCGTCAACACGGTCATCTGCCGTACGATTGCCGCGATCTGTGCCTCCGTGGTCACTGCCGGGTGCGGGAGCTGGGCTCCACCGCAGAGAGTGAAGGGGAGGCCTCTTCCCTGCGGGAAGAATGCCTCGCCGATCCGATGGCTCTCGATCGCTGGGCCTTGGTTCTGGTCATCTTGGAGGGAAAGCTTTGTGGTGGTCGATCCCCCCTACCTGGCGCGCCAAACCTGTTGCGGCCAATCCTCTCGTCGCCTGGTCGCCGGGAACGAGCGTCTGCAAAAAAAGTCTACTCAGACCGGAGGGGGCCTCCGGCGGGGACCCTCCGACGGTCAAGTCAGAGAGGAGACTAGACAACAGTAAAGAGGAACCAGGGGAGCTCAGCGATGGAGCGGGAGGAGAGGTTCGATTACCTCGTTTGAGCTGTTGCCTTACCTGTTTTATAGTAGGAGGTGGTATGGTCCCGCCGTCAGTGATGTAGACAATTGTGGAGCTGTCAAATCGCCTGGGCTGTCACATCACCGGGGGTTGCCATGTCGTCGATGGGTTGACAGGTCCTAGAAATTAATTGGCATCCTTGGCAGGACAATCCCCCAGGTTCCTGACAGGGCAAGGCCCCCTAGCGGTCGTACGGCGTGTCCTTAATAGGACTGCAGCCCATGCCGGTCGTTCGACAGTCGTGAAGGGGCTGGTCGACGGTATGTCGGGACTCGGATGTCGGGTGGCGACTCCAGAGGGTCTGTAGAAGTCGGGCGCTGGTTGTTCAACCCGATGGGGGTCGGTGTTGTTCCACCGGCATGCAGTCGGCTCTCGGGCGGTCGGGGTCGGTGTTGGCCGGTCAGGCCGACATGCTCAGGTCGGGTATTATCGGCAGTTGCTGTCAGCATCGCCCGTTATCGGTCGGACGAAGTCGGTCGGTCGGTCCATCTCGGGGATGGGTCGGTGCCAGGATTTGTAGAGGGGTTGGTGCCGGTTCGTCGGTGTCGGAGAGTCGGCACCAGTGAGTCGGCGTCGGGATCCGTTGATGAGTCGGTATATCCCAACACCACTCACCCTCTCCTATGGGATATTTCGAGACTGCTGATGGAGAGCACTACCTCTTGATATTAGATATGTCTTCCGCTAGGCAAACAACATCACTGGTGGTGGCATCTTTTATCATGGAGTAGTCCAGAGATGTAACGGATACGGAGATGGCTCCAGGACCATTCCGTGATATTTATTTCTCGATGCATTCATTTCAGACTTGTGTAAGTCCTCTGCTTAAGAAGAACAAGAGGGATGGCCTCATTCATCACAGGTTTATGGTTCTCTAATAATTTTACTCCCTTGTAACCATCAACCAAATCAGCTCTAAGATGACGGACTCCATGAGAACTTGCAATCTCCTCCGCGCGGATGAAAATGGTTGGGATCCAGCAACTATGGCTCATCTCTTTGGGGAGTAGATAGGGGAGTGAGTGCTAGCCCTACCAATTCTGCTTTACAGGAGTCGGGATGTCCAATCTAGAGACACTCTTGCACTCTGAGGGTCATGATGGTAGATCTTTATCAGATATACTAGAGGGGGCTGATCAGGCGATTAGATGTTGAATGGGTTTGGTGGATCAAAGTGCACAGGAGGGTGAGCATTTTTTAGTAGAAGATGGCTTGGAGTCGACTCCTGATCGGATCCATTATGAGGGGTCAAGATATGGATATCCGGCCGGCTTGCCCATATTGTGGCTTGGAGGATGGGATTATGGAGTACATTTTATTCTTGTGCCCAAGGGCTTGATAGGTTTAGCATTTAGCGGAATGGCATCGGCATTTCATTCAGGCTGAGGCTCCAACTCAAGCATTCTTGGACTTCTTGAGGAGTGATGGAAACGGTGTGTTTGGGGCGGCAGGTATCCGTATGGCCTACATTGTCCATCGTATCTAGCTAGCTAAAAATAGCCTGATGTTTGAGTTTAGGAGGTGTTCAGCGAGGTTCATTCTGGAGAGAGCTCTGATGTTAGCTACGGAGCTAACTAATGTGGCCTCCAGGCTCTCAAAGACCTGGGACTCCCATCATGCTATTGTAGCAACCTTACGGATATATATTTAGTGTTTGGGAGCCCCCTCTTTCGAAGTATATGAAGATCAAATTTGATATCAATGTCAAAGACAGACATGGTGGGCAGATTTTGTGATCCATGGGCCTGGCTCCCAATTGATAGTAGTCAAGGGGAGTCATTTGTTCGCACCCACGGATCTTGGGGTAGAGTTTCATGCTGCTTGGACAGGAATCATGCATGCGAGATGGATTTTGGCAATCGGCCACCTAATCATTAAAGGTGACTAAGTCATGGTGGTGATCTGGATACATGGCTGCATACAGGGAGGCTTCTCTCATCCTCTTTTGTAGGATATCTCGATTTAATTATCAAACTGTGTTATCTATATGATTAGACATATTTTCTGAAAATGAATACTGCAGTTGACTGGATGGCAGCCTATGCAGCGGATCACTTGGAAGGTTCTTTGCTCGGGGTGGGTGTGTCTCTAGGCTACTGGAGGATATTTGGTTTTTTTGACTCTCTTAAGTGTTTTCACATAAGGATTATTTGAATGTAACCAGATTGATCCAATGGACAAAGCAGGGATACAAAACAAAAACAGTAATTGGAGCAGAAACTAATTCATGTGTGAGAATTTTGGATTTGTCTCCTACAAGAATGGCACTTTGTGCTCCTAGAGTGCTAATATCACAATCATTTACAAAATAATGTGACACCTTTTTTGAGGAGAGGGTTGTAAAGTGACTACTCGTTCACAAGAACCAAGCAAATTACCAGCTTTCAAAATTCACAATCATATCTTGGAATAGCAGGTCTCTTATATCTAGGTATTATCGACACAGCTAATTGCGTCGCACTTATCCCAAGGATGTCTGGTACCTGCTAGATCAAATGTTACACTCTGGCCTCCGTACCCACATCACATGCGACATTCCCCATTGTTTCTCCGGTGCATTTGCTTAAAAATTATTTATAAGGTTCAAGTATGAAATCACCAAAGATAAAAGGTCATTAACTACTGAACTAAGGGCTTGCCCAGGGGTCTGAAGTTCAAATCCCAAGTAAAGCTGAAAAAAATACCGATTTAAATCATGATTGCTACAATACTAATGTCAGTCCTTCCCTGAATATGATGCAGGATGAAAAGCTCCAACTTTCTGGTTATTTAAATTATATGACAGAAAACATTGAAGGGCTAATACCTGAAAAAAAAAAAAAAGGAGATATCACCGATGCATCAGATGCATTGGAAATTATCTTGGAATAAGATCAGGTCGAATCCATACCCTCCACTGTCATAGGGTCGTCAATCTAATATCACATAAGTCAACACTAGATTAGTTTACGCATTTAGAAGTGCCCTTAAGATGCATGACTGGTTCTAAAAACTCATGTTATAATTGATGTCTGAGTCGAATGATCTAAAGGCATCCACTTCCTCTTCAATGTTAGAGGCTTTGAAATATACAAGTGATGAATGTGGAGAGAAGGATTTATTTTTCAATAATCAAGAGGGTATACAAAAAGCCTATAAATACAGATATGTAGACCCAAATATAAAAAGAGAATAACAAGAATATGCCAAAGAATAATATCCTAGGATCCTTATTTAGGTACATTTCTAATTAGATCCAACCTTCCAACACTCCCCCTCAAAATGAGGCGAAAGTATCACGAAGCTCCATCTTGTCAACCAATCCAGAAAAGAGGATAAGCTAAGTCCTTTGGTTAGAATATTTGCTATCTAACCGGATGACCAAATGAAGATAATGTAGATCTGACCTTGATCAATCTTCTCTTTGATAAAATTGCGGTTGATCTCGATGTGTTTGATATGATCGTGCTGTACAGGATTGCTTATAATCTTAATTGCCGCCTTGCTGTCATAGTACAGCCAAAAGAAACTTGTTCAGGAGTCGTAACTCTTGAAGCATCTGTAGCCAGAGAAGTTCACATATACCAAAGGCCATTGCTTTATACTCAGCCTCTGCCGATGATCGTGCCATCACCGACTGTTCTTGCTCCTCCAGGTAACTAAATTATCCCTACATATGTGCAGTATCCAGAAGTAGACCGCCTATAATTTAGTGACCCAGCCGAATCTGCATCAGTGAATCTCTCTACTTGGAAGGTGTTATGTCGGGAGAACAGCAAATCATGATTAAGACATCCTTTCAGGTAGCGCACTACTCTGAAAGCTCCTTCCATATGAGACTCTCGTGGATCATGCATGTACTGACTGATGACACCGACAGCATAGGCTATGTCGGATCTCGTATGTGCGAGATATATCAACCTCCCAATCAGTCGCTGGTATCTCCCTTGATCAACTGAAGCTCCACCATCTGCCACTAGTCGATGATTCTGGTTTATCAGGATAACAGCAAGCTTGCACCCTAACATCCCGTCTCAGAAAACAAATCCAATACATACTTCCGTTGTGACAGAAAAATTTCTCTGGATGATCACACAATCTCTATGCCCAGAAAATACCTTAGTGGACCTAGATCTTTCATCTAGAATACTTGCTTCAGCTTTCTCTTGAGTTGCTTAATCTCATAATGATCATCTCCTGTGATTACAATATCATCAATATAAATCAAGAGTATAATTTTCTTCCCTTGAAATGTCTATTGAATAGAGTATCATCAGCATTACTCTATCTATATCCTATTCCTCTCACAGTCCGACTGAATCGATCAAATCAGGTGCGAGGGGACTATTTGAGGCCATACAATGAGTACTTTAGCTTGTAGACTTTTTCAGCAGTTGTTCTAGTCTCAAATCCTGATGGTATCTGCATGTATACCTCCTCTTGAAGATCTCCATGAAAAATACATTCTTCATATCCAACTGATGTAACTCTCAACCAAAATTAGCTACACATGATATCAACATTCGAACAGAATTCATCTTGGCCACCGGAGCAAAGGTCTCATCATAGTCTACTCAATATGTCTGAGTGTAGCCCTTTGCTATAAGCTGAGCTATGTATCTTTCCACCTTGCTCTTTGAAGTCTACTTTACGGTGTATACCTACTTACACCCCATAGGATGCTTACCAGCTGGTAGAGTGACTAGATCCCACATCTGATTTTTGGACAAAGCATTCATTTCTTCCAACATCGCTTCCTTCCACTTCAGTTCTGCCATAGCTTTTGTCAGGTACTAGAAATACAGATGGAGTCTAATGTAGCTACAAAATATTGATAAGATAGAGACACATTCTTATATGAAATATAGTTAGCTATATCGTAATGGTAACGTATAGGAGGAACAATTGAACGAGTATCATTCCGCTTTGCAATAAAGATGTCAAGATCAGAATTGGAAGGAGTAGTTGGAATAGTGTTACCGTTATGATTCGAGGACTCTGGAGAAGAAGACTCTAGAGAAGAAGCTTCAAGCAGTGGAGGCACTTGGATAGTTAGTGAATGCACACTGGACTCTTCAGCTATCCTAATATCAGACTCCCCTTAGACATCAATCACTATGATACTCTCCTTGGACACCAAAATATCCAGGAGTGTAGAGAAACTCTTTCGAAAGAAGTAATTATGGTGTCCCATTATCTGATAGACGACTCTCATGGTAGGCTTCATTTTTTGAAAGTAACGTCCATAGTAACGAACATCCACCGCTCAGGAGGATAATAATACTTGTACCCCTTTGAGTAGCAGAGTAACCGACAAAGACACATTTTATTACTTGTGGATCCAATTTGCCTACTGAGGATCTATGATCCTAAGCAAAATAAATACATCCACACACTCTAGGAGGGACCACATAATCGATAGACCCCTTCAAGTACTGTATGGGAGACTTAAATTTGAGTGTCCTGAGGGGCATACGATTAAGTATGCAGCGGTCAAGACAGCCTCACTCTACAAAAACTTAGAAACTTGCACGGTAAAAGTAAGGATCGGACTACCTCTAATAAGTGCTTATTTTTTCACTTAGCAATCCCATTTTGAGCAGGAGTATCAACACAGGTGGTTTGATGAAGAATTTCGTGAGTGTGAAGGTACTCACGAAACTGCTGATTAATGTATTTGGTGCTATTGTTAGAACGTAGAATTTTAATCTTGACACCAAACTGAGTACCCACCAGTTTGTGAAACTTTTTGAAGCAGTTTAAAACTTTATTCTTCTCCTTCAACAAATATACTCAAGTTATTCGACTAAAGCAATCAATAAAAGTAACAAACCACCTATGGCCCATAGTAGTAGTAGTGCTATACGGACCCACACATCAGAGTGAATTATAATAAAGGTTCAAAACTTTTAACCTCAGACACAAGAAACACTCTGCTGGTGTGTTTAGCCAACTCACAATGATCACAAACTAACAAGATTTTATTAAAATTATTTGATAGAGAAGGAATAAATGACTAAGAATAGAAAAGGAATATGACCTAGCCTATGATGGTGTAACACAAGTTTTGAAGTGGCACTTTCAGTAGACAATGCATACCTCTTTAAAGAAGACTCCACACTACTCTCACCACCTTCTAGGTAATATAGTCTATTGTGCAACCTACTACCCCCAAGTATCTTCTCCATTTTCAGCTCTTGAAACAGACAATGAGAAGGCCAAAATATGATAGAGCAATTCAAATCTCTACTAATAGAGCTAATAAAGAGTAAGTTTATGAAAAAAATGAGACATGTAACACTGATGACAATCTCAAACTAGGGATACAGTCAATGAATCCTTTCTCTGAAATAGAGGTAAAGGCCCATCAGCTATACGGATCTTGTTCTGACCTGAACATGGTGAATATGAAATGAAACTATTAGATGCACCTGTCATGTGACTGGATGCTCCTGAGTCTATTACCCAGGAGTTGGATGTCCCATCTATATAATTAAATGCATGTGCTAAACTATATGGAGTACCTGATTGGATAAAAAGAGGAGAATCAAGATACATGTCCTCGTGGCTAGGTTGCTCCAGAGCAGAGGATATGGTGTCAGAAGATGACTCATATTTTCTATCATTCATCGGAGGTCTGATACTCCTCTGCAGATAAACTATTCGTGGCATCCTCAGTCTTCTTAGAGAGATTGGCTTGGGCAGGTCGACGATCATGATTCTGACCTCTAGTTCCTCCACGACTACCACTATCACTATGGCCTTGACTGCCATGCTCAGGCTGATTTGGACGACCATAGAGATCCTAGCAAAATGCCTTGGTGTGCCCAGGCTTCTTGCAATGAAAGTACACCTTCTCATCCAACTGCTGTGGCTGCACAGTAAGAGCAGATCTTATAGGACTGCTGGATTTAGAGGTCACTTGTCATCGTGTCTCCTCGTTCAAAATAGTAGAGAAGACTTGACCTAGACTAGGCGATGTATCTCTGGCTAGAAGTTGAACTCTGACAGACTCAAACTCTAGATTCAGACCGTACAGAAAGTTCTGAACCCGTTCTTCCTCTAAATGCTTCTGAAATCCATCAACATCAATAGAGCATTATGGAACAAAAGTTCTATAATGATCTGCTTCAGACCAAAGATACTTCAACTCCGTGGTATACTCCGTAACAGTTAAATTTTTCTGACAGAGTTAACGTAATTGAGAATGTATCTCAAATGCTTGGGTGAAATTTTGCTTCTATGAGAACATCTGGGCCACTGTCTCCTAGACCTCATGTGCAGTCTCCAGTAGCTACACACTTCTGGTTACACTCTGTGTCATGGTATTGAGAAGAAATATTAGAACAATAGAGTTCTCCATTCTTCATTGAACCATATCCTGCTCGCCAGTAGTAGGCTTCCTCTTCATGCAGTGAGATATCCTTCCAAGCCTCGCCCTTGAACAAAAAGACAAGTGCTTCTCTCCCTTTGCAGATATGTCATTGGGCCATCAAGTTTTATAGCTACTTGAAGAGCATTCAGTGACCCACTGTCTCTTAATAAATCATCAGATTGAGTGGCTACTGTAATAAGCCTACCTAGTAGACCTTCAAGGTCTTGCACAATAATTGGGTTGGACATCTCCAAAAAAATAAAATCATGCACAATCTCATCGATGCACTATCGATCAATCACCACACTCTTCAACTACAGACTTTCAAGCATTCAGCTATAAAATTAGACCTTTTTTTTGAAAAAAAATCAAGTATAAAAGATTAAAGGGCTGACAGGATCCCGTGGTTCATGGGTGGTTCATTGGTCAAGGAAGGAAGCAGGGGATCGGGGGGGGGGCATTGCTGGTGATCGGGGCAGATGAGGGAGGGGGATGAGGGAGGGGTGGCGGCAGTGCCAGGGGCGACGGTGGGCGATGGCGGATGGTCAACTACTGGGTGGTGGCAGAGGATGGAAGGGTGGCAGCAGATACGAGAGAGGGAGAAGGGAAGGGTAGGGAGATTAGGGATTGGGTTTAGGGATTGAGCATGGGATCGATGAAAGAAAAAAATTCATGGATCAGAACCTGAGAGCTCTGATACCATGATGAATATAGAGAGAAGAATTTATTTTTCAATAATCAAGAGGGTATACAAGGGGCCTATAAATACAGATATGTAGACCCAAATATGGAAAAGAGAATAAGAAAAATATGCCAAGAATATGCCAAGGAATAACATCCTAGGATCTTTATTTAGGTACATTTCTAATTAGGTCCAACCTTCTAACAATAAGTATCCCATGTATTTCTCTTTTTAATTTGTGATCATTGTGAATGGTGAATAGAAATAAATTGATGAGTGCCTTTTGTGAAGATTATTGTACTTATGGTGTCACCATATAGCAACCTGGTGTGACTTCGAGACTTCTTTCTTTTGGTTCAACTCCAGATGGTATGGGCTTATGTGAAGCCAGTGGGATGACACTGGAGATATGTAAAACACAAATGACAAGTGATGCTGCTTTAGCCGGACTGAGGGCTTCATTGGTGAGACTCGAAATAGTTAATCTAATTCAGATACAATTTTCTAATTATCTTTTTTCTAGTTTCAATAATTATTATAGAATATAAAAATATTATTTATTAATCTTTCTTTATTAGAAAATTCTAATTACCTTCTAGGATAGGAGAGGCCTTGATCAGTCTTACCATCTTTGTTCCGATGGTTTTCATCTCTTGTTGTCTTTGACTTAATAGGCATTAATACATGATCTAACAGTTTCACAACCTAACGTAGGAAAACCTTTTGTTTTGGTTGTACGGCCTGACGTTATGTCGCTGGCATAATAGTCGATGACATGCATCAAAATATCCATAACCTCAAAGATCTAGGTATTGGATATGTTGCTGCGAGGCTCAAAATCTCAGATGGGGGGATTAAATTAAGCCATGCTGGAGTGGTTGTGGCGGTCCCATCCGAGTCTCCTTCGAAGAATCCTACAAATAAATCAAGAAACCAGATAAGGATCTTCCGATTTTTGACCCTCCGATACTTAAGTCAGTTCGAGCCTCAAGAGCAGAAGGTGAAAAATAAAGAATAGAAAGTAGAAAGGTTGGTGAGGAGCTAGAAAGTTTGTGACTTTATAGGAGCTAAAGTTCCAGTGGTAGAGTCCCCTTTAGTTTGAGCTCTAGTTTAAGCTTGGAACTTAGGAGTCAGAACTTATCTGAAGGATCTCTTAGCCCTCTATTTATAGAGGGACTGATGAGAACATTGAAAGAGTTTGTTAGGCCATTAGAAGCCGGCTGTAGAGTTTGTTAGGTCGTTAGAGGCCAGCTGTAAGTGAGCTAAAGCATAGCTGTATATATTAGTTAGAAATGAGGTCATACTTAGCTGTATGTGCTAGTTGGGGATGAGTTGTAGCACAACTATATATGAGATCATAGCCAATTGTAGCTTAGTTATAAAGATCATAGCGGACTTTAATAGGATGACTATGGCCGTCAATAAATAGTTCATCTTAATAAATATCGGGGTGAAATCAAGTATCATATGAGACCCTAAATATCTCAGATATATGTAATACTCTACTTCAGGTTGGTATTTATATGAGTTGAAATGAATTAGATCAATATTTATATGAGCTGAGATGAGTCAGATCGATATATGTGAGCTGATCATAATACTTCACTAAAAGTCAATTCAGATAGCTCAGGTTGGTGTTTATATAAGCTGAAATGAGTTAGATCAGCATTCAGCCTCTAATTCAGATCGGCATTCAATTTTCAATTCAGATCGGCTTTATATGAATTCAGCCTCTAATTTTGGATGACTTTATATGAACTCAGCTTCCAACTCAGATCGACTTTATACGAACTCAGCTTTTAATTCAGATCGGCTTTCTAGTGACCTCGGTCTTCTGATCAAGTCGGATTTCTGGTGACCTCAAGTTGAGATCAGTTTTATGATGAGCCGAGGTGGGATAACCCTTATAACACTTACCCCTACTTCTGAGTCTAAAAAATTCATTTTGGATGAAAGAAGTAGTCCAAAAATAAGTTCTCAGCTTGTTCGAGATGGCAAATTTGAACCATTTGATTTTCAAGTGAACTGCTTGGATTCTTTATCCGATGTAACTTTGAATAGATCAGAAGATATCCTCGATCTGGAGATTGGTATTTAGTAGAACTTCAAGATAACTTTGATTCATAAATCAATAATAGAATTTCAAGATAACTTTGATCCAGAGATTTGTATCAAAATAACTCCAATCCTAAGGTTGATATTTTATAGAGCTAAAAGATATTTTCGATCGTAAGGTTGGTAATTCATGGAGCTGAAAGACATCCTCGACCATAAGGTCAGTGTTTCATAGAGTAGAAGATAATCTTGACACTTAGGTCAGTATTTTAAAGAGTTGAAGATAATCTCGAACTTCAGATCGGTATTTAATAGAAATTCAAGATAATCTCGATCTTCAGATTGGTATTTTATAGATAGTCTCGACTTTCAGATCGGTATTTGATAGAATCCAAGATAACTTTGACCTTGAGGTCGGTATTGTATGAGCTGAAAGATAACCCGACTCTCAGATCGGTATTTGATAGAAATCTAAGATAACCTCGATCTTTAGATCAGTATTTCATAGATAGCTTCGACCTTCAGATCGGTATTTGATAGAAATCCAAGATAACTTCAACCTTAAGGTCGGTATTTGTATGAGCTGAAAGATAACCTCGACCCTTAGATCGATATTTCATTGAGTTGAAAGATAACTTCGACCTCCAGATCGGTATTTGTATGAGCTGAAAATAATCTCGACCCTCAAATCGATATTTTATTGAGCTGAAAGATAACTTTGATCTTCAGATCGGTATTTCATTGAACTGAAAGATAATCTCGACCTTCAGATCGGTATTTTATAAAATAGAAGATAACCTCGATTCTAAGATCGGTATTTGAAATATTTCATCTTTGTTTATATCTCTCGAGACTCTACCAATCCGAAGATTGAATTTGGAGAGATCTTATCTCCATTTGTGTCTCTTGAGGCTCTATTTTGAGCTTTCAGGGCTTTACCAATTCGAAGATTGGATTTGGAGAGATCATATCTCTATTTTGATCCTTCGGGGCTCTACCAATTTGGAGATCAGATTTGGAAAGATCTTATCTCCATTTGGGCCTCTCAGACCTTTACTGATTCGGAGATCAGATTTGAAAAGATCTTATCTCCATTTTGATCCTTCAGGGCTCTACCGATTCTGAGATTTGATTTTTATTGAGATCTAATCCAGAGATCGGGTGTCTCACCTTCTGATGAGCCTCTGTTGAACTTTTCTATTAAGGTTCATATTTTTATGAGCTCAGCCTTCACCCTTCTAATGAGGTCAGTTTTTTGATGAGCTAGGTTTCCTGATGAGCCGCTATTGACCTTTCTATTGAGGTTCATATTTTCATGAGCTCAACTTTTACCTCTCTAATGAGATCGACTTTTTGATAAGCTAGGCTTCTTGATGAGCCACTATTGATCTTTCTGTTGAGATCAATATTTTCATGAGCTCAGCCTTCACCTTTCTAATAAGGTCAGTTTTTTAATGAGCTAGGCTTCTTGATGAGCTTCTATTGACCTTTTTGTTGAGGTCGGTATTCTCATGAGTTCAGCCTTCATCCTTCTAATGAGGTTGGCTTTTTGATGAGCTAGGCTTCCTGATGAGTCTCTGTTTAATCTTCCCTATATCTTTGGACTTGATTCTCTTTTGTTTCAGCTGATATGCTCAAAAACTTGTTGTTCTGCAAGAAAAGAGTAAAATAATAAATGGGGCTTGGGAGTCTATTACCATGGAGATTATGAGGACAATTTGAGAGCTTTTGGGTTCTGTTTAACTCTTTCCTATTTTTGTCCTAGCTTAGGCTTAAGCTTTGTCTCAATTTGGATTATTTTGTTTTATATTGGCCTAATTTTGACTTCAGTTTGGTCATAATTTTGAGTTTGACTGGATCATATTTTTCTTCTTTGATCATGTAAGAAGGAAAAGAGAGAAAATAATTGTTGAAAACTTAGGAGTCTTTTACCATGAGTTCTTGTTTGAGAATCCATGAATTCTTGTTGACTCCTTATTGTTTGGCTTGGATTTGATTTATGTTTTGGATCATTTTAATTTTGACTAGAGACCGAATTTTTTTTTAATTTTTAATTTTTAATTTTTTTGAAACTGTTGGGATATACCGACTCACCAATGGATCCCGACGCCGACTCACTGGTGCCGACTGTCCAACTCCGACGAACCGGCACCAACCTCTCTGTAGATCCTGGCACCGATCCATCCTCGAGATGGATCGACCGACCGACTTCGCCCGACCGATAACGGGCGACGCTGACAGCGACTGCCGATAATGCCCGGCCTGGACGTGTCGGCTTGACCGGCCAACGCCGACTCCGACCGCCCGAGAGCCGACTCCATGCCGGTGGGACAACACCGACTCCCCGTCGGGTTGAACAACTAGCGTCCGACTTCTACAGACCCTCTGGAGTCGCCACCCGACACCCGGATCCCGACATACCGTCGACCGGCCCTTCACGACTGCCGAACGACCGGCATGGGCTGCAGTCCTATCAAGGACACGCCGTACGACCGCCAGGGGGCCTTGTCCTGTTAGGAACCTGGGGATTGTCCTACCAAGAACGCCAATTAATTCCTAGGACCTGTCAACCCATCGACGACATGACAATCCCCGGCGATGTGACAGCCCAGGACGATTTGACAGCTCCACAGTTGTCTACATCACTGACGGCGGGACCATACCACCTCCTACTATAAAACGGGGTAAGGCAACAGCTCAAACAAGATAATCGAATCTCTCCTCCCGCTCCATCGCTGAGCTCTTCTGGTTCCTCTTTACTGTTGTCTAGTCTCCTCTCTGACTTGACTGTCGGAGGGTCTCCGTCGAAAGCCCCATCCGATCTGAATGGATTTTCTTTGTAGGCGCTCGTTCCCGACGATCAGACGACGAGGAAATTAACCGCAACAGAAACCAATCTTGATCTAGGGTTTGGGACACCCACAGGCAACGTGGGTGCTGCCCCAGGTTGGACATTAGTGGCCTTGACCCGAAGATGTCGACAACAGAGAGCGAACAGGACGATTCTGTAGCTCACCTCGGATTTTTATAAGATCAACTTCATGCGACCTTGTTCAAGTCACCTCGGATTTGTCTGAGGTCAGTTAGGCGCGGTGATCTCCTTCGAGTCGACTGAAGTCCCGCCTGGAAGATGCACGGAAGTTCGAGAAATTAGTGACTCTTGGCGATAGGAGCCGCAGGGAAACGCAAGTGGTGCTTGATCTTGACTCCGGGGAGGACGCAGGAGGTGTGGGAGATCACGGATTCCGCACGGGTGCACAAGGAATTTCAGTCCGGCGGATTTGACGCCGGGGGGTGCATGGATCTTTGAGGCCGGGAGTTTCCAACCCGGCGTCGAAAGTCACGGGAGCAGGGGTATTGTCGCGTGGAGCATTAAGGCTGGGAGTTTTCGACCTGTCGGTGTTTGGCCCTGGGAATACCTGTGGGTGCGCGAGAGCTCAGAGAGAGGGAGGTTTGGAGTTTCACGTGGGAAGCATATGGAATGGCACGCGGATTTGGTGGCCGATTTATAAAATTTTGAGGTCGGACAATTATCGACCTGATGGGGTTTGACTCCGGGAGCGCGCGGATGCGGTCTGTCCGGTGGGGAAGGATGGTTTGGCTCCGGGGTACCATCGATCTGGAAGAATTGACATCGAGAAGCTGCTGAGCCATCGGAGTTAGGCGGCTGGAGGCTCGTGGATGCTGGGATGCCGCCGATCGGGCGGCCCTTTGACGCCGGAAAGGCCCGTGGATGCTAGGATGCCCGTGGGTGCCACCATTCCGACCGTGATTTGGTGCTGGGCATGAGCATGGGCGTGCAGGAGGCTCACGGACGCCAAGGATCGCTGATTGGGCGGCGTTGGACACTAAAGGTTGTTGATTGGGCAGCGTTTGGACGTCGGAGAACGCTAGAGCCATCAACCCGGCGGAGCCCACCGCCGTCGGTGGGATTTGACGTCGGAAGGGCCCGCACTGTTGATTCGACGGAGCCCACTACCGCCGGCGAAATTTGACGCTGGAAGGGCTCGTGGACGAGGGGAGTTCGGGTGGCATACAGACGGTGGGAGTGGCTTCTTCCTTTTTCCTTTTTTTTTTTTTTTCATATCACCTGTAAGGTGACTTCGGCCTTGTACCAGGTCGGGCACGATTTTCTCTTTTTTTTTTTTTTTGGTCATGTTACCTATGCAGAAGCTGAGGGTTGGTTGCAGGAGGCTTCAGCTGCATCTGAGATCAGACCGATAAGGATCACGAGTGACATTATATATATATTATTTGATGGATATTTGGTTTGGACATCATCTTTCAAGATCTTTCAATATCATACGATATAATAAAAAAAATAATAAAATAAAAAAATAATCAAAATACGTGGATCAATCACAAAAGAGCTTGTCTCCATGGAGAATGCAAACTTTACTATGAAAAAAATTTTACAAGAGGAGACCTCATCCTCAACCTTTGTACATCCAATTCTCTCTCACTAGAAGTTTCCCTCACAAAAGTTCTCTCCCTTGGAAAACCCCCTGAACCCCTGAAGTACCTGACGACCGCTGTCCAAAAGCCTCCTGCTCCATCTCTCTCAGCTCTTTCGTCTTTCTCCCTTCTCTCGGATTCGTACAGCTCTGTACGACGAGAAAACCCGAACCACTGCTTCACTGTTCGTCACGGGCCTTAAAAGGCTTAAACAAGGTTTAAACCTAATTAGATTAGGTTTATGTCTCCTAAACAAGCCAAATCAACCTCCTGAACCGTCGGATCGTCACCGAAAACTTTCTGAATCGTTCGATCGCGATCGATCTACGGAATAGTGCCGTGGACCGCGTGAAATGC